>JAKCPI010005854.1:0-55221 GCA_023213315.1 Euborellia annulipes
AAAGGGCAATTGTTAATCTCAAGCCTAAATCTGCTGTTGGCTTAGATGGGATTCCCCCATTTATTATCAAGGGTTTAAGCGATCCGTTAATTGAGCCACTATTGTATATATTCAATTTAAGTCTGAAGACGGGCATATTTCCTGAAAGTTGGAAGGAGTCCAAAGTCATACCAGTGAAGAAAAAAGGTGGGGAGACAATTGGAGACTACAGACCGATATCCATATTGGGCTCCATTCCCAAGGTCTTTGAATCCATTATTCACTGCCATATATATCCTCAAGTTCATCACCAAATAAAACCTTACCAACATGGTTTTATGAAAGGAAGATCTACAACAACAAACCTTACAGAACTCCTATCCACAACTGGAACGTTGGTTGAAACACGTGGGCAGGTGGACGTTGTTTATATGGATTTTGAGAAGGCTTTCGACAAAATGCCTCACCATATTCTCCTGGAGAAGTTGAATTCCTTCGGTTTCACAGACTCTTTTGTCATCTGGCTCAAGTCGTACCTCTCATTACGCAGATTTAGAGTGAGATTGGGTCAGGATATGTCTTCTGAGTTCCGGGCCACTTCGGGCGTTCCCCAGGGTTCTCATTTGGGACCTCTTCTTTTCAACCTATTTATAAACGACATTGCCGAAGAAGTTCGCAGCCCGGTTCTTCTATATGCCGACGACTTAAAAATATTCCAGCCTATTTATGGAGAAGAAGACAGAAAATCACTTCAAGACAGTATAAACACGGTCTCAGTGTGGGCGGAGAACAATGGAATGAATATCCACCCCAGGAAAACTATAGTTTGCACTTTCTCTAGAAAGACTGACACCAGCTTTCATCAATATTATCTGAATCGTGACAGGATCTCGAGAAGGTCAAATGTGGTGGATTTGGGCATACATTTTGACTCTCAATTGTTTTTTAATAAACATATCCAAGTTATAGCAAGCAAGGCCCGACGTAACCTTGGAATGATCTCCTTGATTGGTAGGAATTTCAGGGACCCAAAAACATTGGTGATATTATATAAATCCTTGGTTAGACCAGTTCTTGAATACGCTACACCCATATGGAACTACGATCGCACAACCACCAACATATTAATCGAGAATGTACAAAACAAATTTCTAACTCTACTCAAAAAGAAATTCTCAATTAACGTCTGTAACGTAATCCAACTCGAATCACTTAAGTGGAGGCGAAACATCGAGGATTTAAAATTCATCTATAAGACTATTCATCAGCTGCACCATGTCCCGATCGAAGAAATATATTTTAGGGTTCCCAAACCTGGATTGAGATCTTCGGAGTTATTTGCATGCCCGAAACTATCAAGATGCAATCCATTGAAAAGATGCCAACTAGAATCAAACAGATTTTCGAACGAGATCGATTTTTTCGAATCATCAATAAATAAATTCATTAGTGCATTGAAGCAAATATAAAGATGGATCATTGTATATTATTTTATTTTTTAACTTATTTATTTTATTTTTATTTATTTGACGATTTTTTAACCCCTGACGCGTGCAATACACTAAGGCCTTAGAGCTGTTCTATTGCACTAGAATCCATCATATCACCTTCCCATTTGCCATCTATGTCGCCACATCAGTGGGTGGATCGGCTGGCTGTAGGGGTGTGTGTGGAGGCCAGTTATTTATTTATTTATTTATCATTTAGAGTTTTGTCTGATGCCAATTTTCGTTATACAGTAGAATCCCGATAATTGGTATCGCCAAAGAACCGTTGTACGACTAGAATCAGAACAATTTGGTTTCGAAATTCCAAAGTGAAAGAGCGTGACAGACGGACAATACAATACCAATTATCGGGAGTACAAAATATACGAATTACCGAGGGGGCTGAAATGTATTGTTGTTATACCAATTATCGGGGATTTCTCTGGAGATCAACAACTTTGTACGGATTAGCAGGAGATACGAATAATCGGGCTACGGATTATCGGGATTCCGTTGTATTGCAAAATTAGAAGGACTCGGTAACAAGATACTTTGGATTCAAGAGATACTCCAGTAAACTACTCATATTATTAATTAGCAGATTTTTTTCTTTTTTTGCTTTCTCTTTCCTCTATATATATATCTTAATATATAGAGAGAAAAAGTATTGGATTCATGTCAAAAATTCGATGTCGAGATTTTGATGGATATATACGTTTTGAGGTCCCCTGAATCCAAAAAAATCTGGTGTGACTGTTCACCAGATTTTTTATTTCATTTAAGGTCTTTTTCAACATTGAAGGCCATTTATTTCAATTGTTGCGGACTGTTATTGTGTTCTTTTAATATAAAGATAGAACGCAGGTTAGGGTGACTTTTGGCAAATTCTGTAGGGGTTTTATTTAAGTGAAAATATTTCTTCGCTTTTATATAAATCAGAAAAGCGAAGCGCATTTTTTGATTTCACCTCGACTCAAGGGCGGATCCAGAGGTGTTTATCGGGGGGGTAATTTGGAGTGACTCATCGCACAGCACACTATTTTTTCTTAATTTCAGTAATTTAAAGGCGCATTCTGTACTTGTTTGCCAGAATATAAATACAAATCAAATTTTTTAAGTATTAATTTTTAAAATTTTACGTGAAAAATAAATTTTTTTTGCAAAAAAAAGGTATTTTTTCAAATCTGCAGGGGGGGGTAATTACCCCCTTGTATCCGCCCTTGCCTCGACTCTGGGCAAAAATAATGCGAGGCGCCCCTTTTTTGCATCTCCGATGATTAGTGACAATATCTAAATAGTAAAAAGATGCTACATTTTTAAATGCTTTTATTTAACTTACTCTTTCAAGGTCACCAACTTTATGGCTTTGTTAAGGACACTTCCCGATGAGCTAGAGGTGTGAAATTTGATATTTAAGAGTCATTTTTGATGACGCAAATTGTGAGTTTGGTTTTACCAAAATGGACCAAACTAATGTGGTACTTTATTTGAAACCCTTCACGAATTAATGTAATTTCAAAAAGACTTCCCGATGGGCTAGAGGTGTGAAATGTAATACTTAAGAGTCATTTTTGATGACGCCACTATATGGTGGTTTTGATAAAAATAGACCAAACTAATGTGGTACTTTATTTGAAACCCTTCGCGAATTAATGTAATTTCAAAAGACTTCCCGATGGGCTAGAGGTGTGAAATGTAATACTTAAGAGTCATTTTTGATGACGCCACTATATGGTTGTTTTGATCAAAATAGACCAACCTAATGTGGTACTTTATTTGAAACCCTTCGCGAATTAATGTAATTTCAAAAGACTTCCCGATGGGCTAGTGGTGTGAAATGTAATACTTAAGAGTCATTTTTGATGACGCCACTATATGGTGGTTTTGATCAAAATAGACCAAATTAATGTGGTACTTTATTTGAAACCCTTCCCGAATTAATGTAATTTCAAAAGACTTCCCGATGGGCTAGAGGTGTGAAATGTAATACTTAAGAGTCATTTTTGATGACGCCACTATATGGTGGTTTTGATCAAAATAGACCAAATTAATGTGGTACTTTATTTGAAACCCTTCCCGAATTAATGTAATTTCAAAAGACTTCCCGATGGGCTAGAGGTGTGAAATGTAATACTTAAGAGTCATTTTTGATGACGCCACTATATGGTGGTTTTGATCAAAATAGACCAAACTAATGTGGTACTTTATTTGAAACCCTTCGCGAATTAATGTAATTTCAAAAGACTTCCCGATGGGCTAGAGGTGTGAAATGTAATACTTAAGGGTCATTTTTGATGACGCCACTATATGGTGGTTTTGATCAAAATAGACCAAACTAATGTGGTACTTTATTTGAAGCCTCACGCAAATAAGGCCCTATTAACTATAGTTTTGAATTTTGATATTTACGAGTCATTTTTTTATGATAATGAATAATTTTTCAATTGAACCAAATCAATACAGGCCAAACTAATGTGGTACTTTATCATATTGATGATTTTTGATAAGACTAAAAGACTAAAAAGCTTAAAATAAAAATAAAATAAAAAAAAGATTTTTAAAAAAATGCTTTTATTTAAATTGAACTAAAAGAGAGAAATAAGAAAGAAATAATTTAATTGTTCTTGTTAAAATTTTTTTAATATTTATGACTTAAAATAAAAGCGTGGGGTGCGAGCCTCGGAATCACTTCGAAGCGCCCCACGCTTTTATTTTAAGTCAAATATTAAAAAATTTTAACAATAACAATTAAATTATTTCTTTCTTATTTCTCTCTTTTTAGTTCAATTTAAATAAAAGCATTTTTTTAAAAATCTTTTTTTTTATTTTATTTTTATTTAAATTAAGAACTCTGAATTCCATTTAACTAGTTATTCTTATTGTCCTACCTTGATTGCAGGGGCGCCGGAACGAATTTGAATCAGGGGGGCAACCTCTTCCTATATGGAGATGATATGATTGCCCTCGGGGCTTGGTGTAGGGGTTAGAGTGCTAACCTCGTATACCGAACGTCGCGGGTTCGGACCCCAGGCAGTCCGATGATTTTATTTAAGGCATTTGGATACCAAATGGCTTAAATAAGAATGCCTGGACCCCAAATAATATATATTCATAACTGTTATCGTCAAAGTCTTAAATGGCCTAAGCCGAAAAGACTGTATGAATGTGTGGGTGCATGTGAGTGTGAATGAGAAAAAGTGTGAATGTTAAAAAAAAAAAAAAAGTGATGTGATTGAAAGGGAAAGAATATAAAAAAAGGTTTAATAAGAGTAATAATAATTAAAAAGAAACATTTGCTTGAATACAATTTTTATTTATATAAATATATATATATATCAATAATAATATTATTTATAAATCATGGAAATTATTTTTTAATTTTGCCAAAATGTTGAATTCTAAAGTCATTACTATTTATAAATGTAGCCATGATATTTTGGATATCTATTTCATCTACGATTTCTGGATATGTATTTATTATGCATACATGATTTAATCGTTCTTGCGTCATTGTTGAGCGAAGATATGTTTTTATTCTTCTTAACATAGAAAATGAGCGCTCAGCGGTTGCTGATGTGGCCGGGATCACTAAAAGTAGTTTTAGAATATTTCTCAGGTTAGGAAATAATTTTTTTGATTCTTGATTAAGATTTTTGTATTTTATTACAAAATCATTCAAGCATTTAGCTTGAGGAATTAATTCCCTAAAGAAATCAAATTCTCTTTTGACCTTTTCTTCTACAAACTCATATTCTTTTAAAATATCTATAACAGATTGGTCCCAAAAACGGGTTTCTAAAATAACAATTTTTTCGATTTGTAGATATTTTAAAAACCCCGGTTGGGAGAATCTTAATTCAATCTCGTTGATTATCCCATCAATAACTTCATAGAAAGTTTTTCTAAAATATTCTTCTATTGACGTGAACTTGTGTTCAGACTCGTTAGGTTTATATAGAAATTTTTTAGGAATCTCTCGCTTTCTCGGTAACGAGGGCTCCTCAAGATTCATTTCTTTTTATTTTTTTCTTTACATCCTTCCACATTTCATTAAAAAATTGTTCTGAGCGTTTTTTTTTTTAAAGATTCTAAAACTAACTCAACAGCTTCCTTTGCCCCAGCTACAGTTTGCGTTTCACTTTGAAGAACATTGCTCAATTGATCAGTTAAAGAAAACATTAGATAACTAAGTCTAATTCCAAAGTATATAGAACCCTTTGATAATTGATCATAAAGTCCCCTGGCTTTGGACCCTATATCATCATTACAAGATGCTAATGAAAATAGAAAGTCCAAAACAGCAGGGTAAGTATTGATAACCCCTGACAATGAAGTATGTCTGATGGTCCAACGGGTTGGGCATAATGGCCGAGGGCCAGTTTTCTCTATTCCATGAGCCTTAGCAATCTCATGAAAATTATGTGATCGTTTTGGTGATTCTTTTGACAATAACTCCTATGTCGTTTACCCATTGAAGGCAATCACGTATTAAAGGAATTCTTTTGAAGAATCCTGCACAGCCAAATTTAGAGAATGAGCTGAACAATGAATAAATAAAGCCATTGGTTGATCTGCCAACACTCTTGATTTGACACCGTTTTTTATTCCGGTCATATTTGATCCTCCGTCATAGCATTGTCCTCGCAAGAGATCCATACTTAAATCAAAACGAATAAGCATGTCTTTTATAATATTATACAATGATTCCCCAGTCATAGAGTGAGTGTCATAGAGACCAAGAAAAAACTCATCAATTTCAAGAGTATCTTCATCTACAGATCTGATCGATATAGAAACTTGTTCTTTTCCCTGTACATCATTGGTTTCATCAACAATGAGAGAATATTCTCCTCTTTTTTTTATTATTTTAATAATTTTACGCAAAATATCATGGGAAATAATTCTCAATATTTCATTCTGAATATCTGAAGAATTATATGATTTTTTGTGTTTTAAAAATAATTTTAATTCTGGAATGTCATTTTCCCTGAGACGTAATAATTGAATGAAATTTCCTTCATTAATATCATGTGCTCTAAATGCAATTCCCTGACGAGCTAAATATAATGCTGAGGTTATTATTGTTTTTAGAGCGATTTGATTTTGTATTTGAACAGATAATGTTTGTTCAGATAATAAGGAAATAATTGGAGTATTTTTCTTCAGTGCTTCTAATTTTATAAATGATTCTTTGTGAAAAGCAGATTTTTCGTGACTTTTTAATTTTATGATAATTTTTTTCCAGTTTTTATACCCATCAATCACTAAGTTTGTTTCATGATTTTTTTCACATTTTACTAATTTTTTTCCTAGCGCTTGGACACATATGAAACAAAAAATACTTTTAGTCATTGAGTCAAAATGAAGCCAAGGGTATGTTGTGAACCACTCATTCTGAAAATTATGATTACGTCCAGATTGGGTCCATGGAGGAATATCCAAAGGTTGATACGGTTCGTTTAAAGAGCATATCTTTTCGTGTGTGTTTTTAGTAAAAGCAAAAGAAACACTCTTTACAGGAGCAGATGGATCATCGGCGATGTTTTCTGTTAAATAAATGAATAAATTATTTAATTGAATTTCCGATCTCTGAGCAAGGCAACAAAACAATAAACAAGCATAATGACTCATTTTTTGAAATTATTATATTAATACCTATGGTGTTTGTGGAAGAAATGTTACTGCTGGTACTAGGGCGATGCTCATGGTGCAAAGGACTACCCGTGCTAATGCTTCCTTTTTCTAAAGAGCCTACGAAAGAACCAGATATAATAAGAAATTTTCATTTTTTTATTAAATTTTTAGCGTACGTATATTTTTGGCGAAGAAAAATAAGTTTTTAAGAGTAGGCCTACGGCCATTCTTACCTGTTTCTTTTTTAAAATAATCATCAATAAATCGACGTTTCATTTTTTTCTTCTTATAACTGTTAATCAACTACACTAAATAGTCTGTAGTCCTTTATATTTAACTTTTACAAATATATAGTTTAACAATATGCAAATTATTTAATCAAAATTTTTTTTAGGCTATATAGTAGATTTGTTATTTACTATTTGAAGGAAATAAATATTTTTAATTTTCTTTATTTTAATTTTTTTTTTTCCAAGGCATAAAGTCTCAAGTTTTCATGTTATCTAAATTTTATTATTTTAATTCCATATAAAATGTATTTAGAATTTAGAAATACAATAGGTCTATATAAAATAAAAAAATTTCTTACTTTTTTAATTTTTTTTAAATTTAAATAAAAAAAATTTTAAAATATATCATTTTTAAAACTAAATGAAATAAAAGAAGAAATTTTGCCCCCCCCCTGCCCCCCCTGTAGGATGCCAGGGGGGGGGCAATGTACCCGTGCCCCCCCCCCAGTTCCGGCGCCTATGCTTGATTGCCTCTTTTTTTAAAGCTTTACCTAAAAAGAAAAATTATCAACTTTTTTAAAAGTAATTTCTCTACTAAGTGGACTTTTCTTTTGTTTATAGGTTTGAGAAGAAACAAGAAAAGCAAAAAAAACAACAACAACACTTTCTTTACCTATTAAAATAGGCCTACTCTCCTAGTACCTGAGGCAGTCACCAATTAAAGGTAAAGATCTTCAACATTTTTTTTTAATACTCTACCACTAAGGAATCTAGTATATAATTATCATAATATGGATCGTTTATTTTGAAAGTAGTTCATTATTTTTTTAATTTCTCCCTTTCGGCTATTGGGACCATTTAAGGGTTTCAACGCATTGCATATTTATTTTTATTACATGGATGACCGGGTGAAGTTGTTTTGTTATTTTGAGAAAATCAACGACTAGCGATTCAAAAATATAAATTAATTCTGTCAAGCCAATGAGATGTTTCTAACACTTTATATATTTACTAGTCGCAAAGCCCGCCTTCGGCGGGCTTTCCGCCTAGCCAGGGGGCTGCGCCCCCTGGACCCCTTGCTCGCCTTCGGCGAGCAAGTTTATTCCCAATTTGGGATATTTCTTGTTGCAATGCAAGTGTTAAGATGTTAAGGAAGGATCTTATATTCAAGCGAGGCGAGGGTACCTATTGGGAACAGCACAAAAGGGTCTGTTTATGACTGTTTAAAGGGTCAGTCACCTCTCTTCGTTTTTCAACTGCTGCGTAGCCCCCACCCCCAGCCCATAGTCAGGTAGGAAGCTGGTTCACACAGCATAAAGGACGCTCTCTAATTTCTAGCCAATTTGTTGATTTTGTGTTTCCATATTGAAGAAATTTGATTATAATTAATTTTCCAAAACATATAAGAGATTCAAATTATTACTACGTTACTCCCAGAGCCATATACTATATGTATACTTAATTTCAAATGGATTCATTGAAAATTGTGGATTTCTATAGAACATATACATACATATTTACATACATACATACATTTTTCCCATTTCATTTTTATATATATAGATTTATGTAATTTGAAGTGTTTTCTAAGTGAATTTAACTAAAATAATAGTATATATTTAAGAGCTATAATAATATATAATAAAGAGCTATACCCTTCATAATTAGTCTAGTGTAAAAATCATCATACTAAAACATAGTCTATAAAGCTAGCATCATATTAATATATAAAGCTAGCCACTCACTTCCGTTATATCGCCTGTTTACCACTCTTTCTCGTTGATTGGTTAGAGTGAGAGGAAGCGGAGTGAGATAGGGAAATTTAAAACTTTAATTCAGAGAGGGAAATTTAAAATTTTGCAATTGCATAATAATAATAAATTTGATCAATTTGCTCGCCGAAAACGAGTAAGGGGGTCCAGGGGGCGCAGGCCTCTGGCAATTGGCAAAGCCCGCCTTTGACTTGTTTAATTAAAATAAAGAAAAATAATGAAAAATTAATCCAAATTTTGTTTATAAATAACAAGAACTGGACTGGCAACAAGATAGTATTTTTCAATGTTTGGGGCACCAAGTAGTAGATTTGAACATAATTGCCGATCCCCACAATTTGATGTGGTTTTGAGGCCGTACATTTAAATTTATAAAGGGAGAGAAAGGAGGGGAAGGGGATAGAGGGGACCACTGCAGCTGGCAGCAAGATAGTACTTTTCAGGGGACTAGAGAGGATCACCGCAGTTGCTGACAAGATAGTTTTTTTCATTGTTTGTGCTTTCTAAAAAGATTCATAAACATATCATGGATGTTTAAATAGATTTTAATCAGCATCTCTTTAATAAAAACAAAAATAGATGACAAGGATATCACGTGACTTTCCTATAACACGCTAGCTGGCAATATGCGATAGTTTACGACAGCGATATGACATCGAAGAGAATAATCCATTTGAACATCAAAAATGTAAAATAAAAATATGAAATTGTATCCAAATTATTTGAAAAAATATTTTAGAGTCCTGAAACTTTTATTAAAAAAATATTTTTTCAAAAAAAGATTGTAACTCTTTATTTCAAATTATACTAGCCACAGAGCTTCCGCCTTCGGCGAGATAACTAGATAGTTTAATATAGATTTTGGATTCAGAGGGTTCATTTGGATATCAGAATAGATATAAACGCATCTTGATTTTTTTTTACTTTCTCTTACCTCTATATATATGTTAATATATATAGAGAGAGAAAGTATTGGTTTCATGTCAAAAATTCGATGTCGAGATTTTGATGGATCTTCACGTTTTGAGGTCCCCTGAATCCAAAAAAGTGGTTTTCGCGACATGGTCTGTCTGTGGGTGTGTGTGTGTGTGTCTGTCTGTCTGTGTGTCTGTGAACAAAATATCTCAAGAACGGAAAGAGCTAGGAGGTTGAAATTTTATATTTAAGCTTAGGCACCCCCCATGGGACGTGACACGAAGCTTTTGAACAAAATCGACCAAAGAGTACTAGTACTTTACTGATGCACTTTTTCAGTTTTTTTCGATTTTCTCTAAATTTGCTCCAACGATTTTTTTTAAAATTCAAAAATCAATTATTTTTTAGATCTTCAATAAAATGTATATTCTCATTTTGTGATTGAAATCTTTTGAAGACCACTTTACTCTTGTGCTTCATAGAGGAGATAGGAGAAATGGTTGCCATGGTAACAAAATATAAATATTTTCCCATACTTATAAATTTTACATCTTGAATTCAATTGTACCCTACTGTCGGAAACTAAATACATGTCGACACAAAAAATCTGGTGTGACAAGCACAGAACACAACTTTCGATTACCGAAGGTAAGAGAAAGTTGTGTGCTGTGCGCCAGTCACACCAGATTTTTTTTTTAATAATTTGGAGGCAAGGGCGGATCCAGAGGTGTTTTTCGAGGGAGGGGGGTAATCTGGTGTGACTTGTCGCACAGCACACTATTTTTTCTAATTTCGGTAATTTAAAGGCGCCTTCTGTACTTGTTTGCCAGAATATAAATACAAATCAAATTTGTTAAGTATTAATTTTTAAAATTTTACATTAAAAATAATTTTTTTTTTCGAAAAAAAGTATTTTTTTCAAATCTCGGGGGAGGGGGGATAATTACCCCCTTTACCCCCTCCCTTGTATCCCCCTTGTTTGGAGACCAATAGGATTTATTGGGGGGACGAGCAGCGAACTTCTTTAATCTAGCACGAAGCGAGACCTATAGGTATAGCCAGAGCGTACCAGAATTGTTTAAATAAAATCATGTGAATTTTTGGGATATTTCATACTTTTTTTTATAAACCACTCTAACGATTTTGATTATAATAAATAAACGTTATGCTACAATTAATAGATTAAATAAAATATCATGTTCTCCTCAAATAAAAAAAAAAAAGACAAAATTTTATAATTATACAAACAATCACATCACACTACTTTTGATTGCCAAATGAAAACGAAGAGAAAGTCGTGTAATGTCTGTTAGTCACACCGATTTTTTTTTTTATCTTTTACACTTTAAGGATTTCTAATTAGAATTCTCTATTAAAAGACTTAGACCTTAAAGGGTAAAAGAAAATTTGTTTATTCATAAAATCTCGATTTTGAAAAAACGTTGATGGTCTTTTTTTAACTAGCTATTATTTTTTTCAAATTTTTTTTTTTACTATAAATCAAAAATTTGATTAATATTTCCTTAAAACTGAATAAGTCAAATTATTTATCATTCATTATATTACATCATGATGATATATTTTTGTTTATACCATTTTGATAATATTTGTGTAATCATTTATCTGGGTGATTTTTTTTTTTCTTTACGTCAACTGCCTTTAAAAATCAGAACAGATTTAAACAATACTGTTTATTTATCAGTGATTTGGCACAAAAGCACTATAAATTTCTTGAATAACATCTCGTATGAACAAATTTTTTCCGTCAGCTTTCATTGTAAGATTTAGAGATTTTTCCAATTATAAATTAGTGAATTTATGAACAAATAAAAAACAAAAAAGTTTTGCCTACGATCCTCACCTCACATCAAATTTCACATCTCAGATCGTATAACTACAGTCAATTACATGGGCGTCCGCAGGGGGGCAACCAGGCACTTGCCCCCCCCCCCCTAGAAAATTAAAATGATACAAAAAAAATGTATAAAACAAAAAAAAAAAAAAATACAAAAAAAACTTTCTCAGTATACATCCACCTTTCCGGGGTGAGAAAGCTTTAAATACTAAGAGATGTATAACATTATTAATATCAAAGTACGTTTTTTTTAACTCATCTGGAAGTGACTTGCCCCCCCCTGCAAAAAATCCTGCGGACGCCCTTGGTCAATTAATAACCCCATTCTTCGAAGAAATAATTAGGAGAAAGTTTACCACTTTTCTTTTTACCAATATCCCTTAAAATGCTGTAATATCCGTGAATTTAAGATGTATTTTCCATTCTGACAACCCTATTGAATTGTTAAAATTTTTAAGGGTTTTTCTTTTTTAATGGATCAAAGCGATTTTGCTCTTGAAATAATTTGAAACACGCTTTACTTTGATACTTCATAGGAATGATAGGAGAAATGGTTGCCTTAGTCTAAATCAACGTTTTCCAAACTGTGAGGCGCGCCTCCCTAGGGAGGCGCGGACTAGTCCTAGGGGGCGCGGACTAGTTCAAGGGGGGGGGGCGAACTAGTCCAAGGGGGAGCGAATATTGGCCACCAAGAGCAATTTTCCAAATGATTGCTAGTTTAATAAATAAAGCCGCAGTGGCACCATCAGTAGGGACGGAACCACTGCGGCTCATCGAGTTTTTAATTAAAATAATAAATATGAATAAATAAAAAAATATTTTTATATAAATTTATATGTTTTAATATTAAAAATATTTGTTTTAGTATTATTTTATTAAATGGGTGGGGGGGGGCGCCATATGACTAAATATTCTTAAGGGAGGCGTTGTAACATAAAGTTTGGAAACCATTGGCCTAACATAACCCCCCCCCTTTAAAGACTCATTCTAGAAAATTATACTATGTGTAAAACCCAAAGGCGGATCCAGGGAAGTTTTTCAGGGTTTTAATTTTTTCTGAATAGACGCGAAGCTCGCCGAAGGCGACAGCATTGTTAATTATTTTATTTATTAAGATTGGATTAGGAGATACGTTGATTATTATTTTGATTAGGGAGGATGAAGGGTTGATTATTAAATTTTAAGAAAGGCCTTGGAATATTCTAAATCACTTGTTGACATTTTTTTCCAGCTCTAAATATAGTTAGATTAGAGCAAAAGGTATTTTTTTACTTTTAATAAAAAGGGAATTGTTATTTTCATCTGTTTTATTCCTATACAAAGCGAGAGAGACAAGTCTATCTCTCGTTCAGTCGAGAGCGTGGCCTGCTGGCAGGCGCGGAGGTGCTGTCTTTTTTTAATTGTGTTTAAAGTGAATCAAAGTGAATAATTAATATAGTGTAACCCACCCTGACCACTCCATCAGCCAACACACCCTCCTGAGAGTCTTATTAAAGGTAATTAGGGTGAGTGCACCAGTAACAAACCAATTAGCAGAAATTTTGAAACAAATTTTGATAATGTGACTCAATTATTGAGACAATCATTGCAAAAAAAAATCAACGTACTCTTTATCTACCATAGAATCATGTAGCCTATTCAAATTTTCTTAATAGCTATTAAGTTTTTTTTTATTTAATAATGAATGTGGAAAGTCGCAATGTTCCTAAGGTTGACCAGATTTGTACCAGTAATATACCAGATATTGCCTACCAATAGTAAACCAGTAAATAAAACGAATTCTTTTAATGAAGAATAATTTTATTATTAATAATAACAAGTTTTTGTATTAGTAATCATCACAAATTTTCATCATTCTACAAGTTTCATCTAATACTTATGCTACAAAGCCCGTAAAAAACTTTTGATTTCATCCATCTCTTTTCTGACTTTTACCAATGCTCCATTCTTTATTAATACTTTATATTTTAGGCATGTTTTTCTCTAATTTTTGCGCCTTTGCTTATCTCGTCTCTCGTTTTTATGACGTGTTCCTCCATATTTGAAAAACGTTATTTACGGTGGCCTAAATATTCTTAAGGGAGGCGTTGTAACATAAAGTTTGGAAACCATTGGCCTAACGTAAGACTCATTCTAGAAAATTATACTATGTGTAAAACCCAAAGGCGGATCCAGGGAAGTTTTTCAGGGTTTTAATTTTTTTTCTGAATAGACGCGAAGCTTCGCCGAAGGCGACAGCATTGTTAATTATTTTATTTATTAAGATTGGATTAGGAGATACGTTGATTATTATTTTGATTAGGGAGGATGAAGGGTTGATTATTAAATTTTAAGAAAGGCCTTGGAATATTCTAAATCACTTGTTGACATTTTTTTCCATCTCTAAATATAGTTAGATTAGAGCAAAAGGTATTTTTTTACTTTTAATAAAAAGGGAATTGTTATTTTCATCTGTTTTATTCCTATACAAAGCGAGAGAGACAAGTCTATCTCTCGTTCAGTCGAGAGCGTGGCCTGCTGGCAGGCGCGGAGGTGCTGTCTTTTTTTTAATTGTGTTTAAAGTGAATCAAAGTGAATAATTAATATAGTGTAACCCACCCTGACCACTCCATCAGCCAACACACCCTCCTGAGAGTCTTATTAAAGGTAATTATTATGCATTTTATCGTTGAAAAAAAAAATGATAGATACAAATAATTTGACTGCGAAAAACGATTCTTTTGAATTTGAAATTAAATATTTTGTATTTCTCTAAGGGTAGAGGAACAATATAAGCTGTTGAAAGGAGGAGGGGGAGTGTAGGTGTCATTGAAAAAAAATTAGTTTTTTATTTTTTTTTATCTTTTCTTTTTTTAACACACTTTTTTTCTCACTCACACTCACACACACATTCACACAGTCTTTTCGGCAACTCAGGCCATATAAGACTTTATACGATAACCGTTATTAATTAATAATATACATATTGGGGGTCCAGGCATTTCTATTTAAGCCATTTGGTATCCATATCGGACTGCCTGGGTTCCGAACCCGTCGCGGTTTCGGTATAGGAGGTAGGCACGCTACCAACTACACCAAGCCTGAGGGCATTTTTAAATCTTTTCTTAAGTCACCATTATATTCTTTCTATATGGCCTATATTTTTGTTAATCAAATTTCCTTAATATACTTTTACACAGGGGTGGATTAAGGGTTGAAAGCCCTCGGGGCTTGGAGTAGGGGTTAGCGTGCTAACCTCCTATACCAAACGTCGCGGGTTCGGACCCCAGGCAGTCCGATGATTTTATTTAGGCCATTTGGATACCAAATGGCTTAAATAAGAATGCCTGGACTCCAGATAAATATATATTATTAAATAACGGTTATCGTAAAAGTCTTAAATGGCCTAAGTTGCCGAAAAGACTGTGTGAATGTGAGTGTGAATGAGAAAAAAGTGTGAGTGTTTTTTTATAAAAAAAAAGGGTTGAAAATTAAAATAAAATAATTTCAAAATAAAATAAAAATAATTATTTATAAATGTATTCAAATTATTTTGAGAGTAATTTCGCGGCGAAGGCTGGCATTTCCTTAAAGGGGGCTGGGGGAGGTATGAAGGCATTAACCAGGGGGGTTAATGCCCCATCCCCTATAATGCACAAAGATATTAATGTTTTTTAATACTTTTACTAAAAAATAAGTGCATTCCGTTTGAGTTAAAATGTATATTCAATATTTTGCAAATAGCATAGTGGGATAGAAACATTTTAATGTCATTCTAAAATTTCTTATTACTGGGGCGGAATTAATTTTTGAAGATTTCGAAACTCTCATAAACAGATAATAATAACACTGGATAACTTAGGGACCCATCGAATCCCTTGCAGAATTTTGTAGGGATTTTTTTAATTAGGTAGAAAAGTAAGATATGATTAGTCCACTTATAATTTTACTGGGGTGAGTTACCGCATCTTTTTGTATATAGAACTAATCTCAATTCGGATTTGAATTTTTACTTTCTCTTACCTATATGTATAAGTTAATATACATATATATAGAGAGAGAAAGTATTGGATTCATGTCATAAATTCGATGTCGAGGCTTTGATGGATATACACGTTTTGAGGTCCCCTGAATCCAAAAAAGTGGTTTTCGCGACATGTTCTGTTTGTGTGTCGGTTTGGGTTTAATTTAAAGCATGAAGGAATTGAGCTAGGAGGTTGAAATTTTATATTTAAGTTAGGCACCCCCTAGGGCGTGAAAATAAGATTTGAGAAAAATATTTATCTTCAGGAATGAAAGTTAGAAGAAAAGGCATCCAGAATTTTTTCTTTAAAAATATATTTTAACAGCTTACGTTTTGGCTTTGGTTAAAACCACCCTCGGAGCTGTTAGTGGTCATCCGAGGATGTTTTTGACCAAGGCCGAAACGTAAGCTGTTAAAATATATTTTTAAAGAAAAATTTTGGTTGCGTTTTTTTCTACGCAACTTGCATTCCTGATACAAATTCCACCAGCCATAAAATACCCTTATACCAGCGTTTTTCAAACTGTGAGGCGTGTACTAGTCTAAGGGGAGGCGCGAATATTGGCCACCAGGACCAATTTTTCCAAATGATTCTAGTTTTAATATAAATAAGAATAAATAAAAAAAAAAACATTTTTATATAAATTTATATTTTTTAGCATTAAAAATTTTTGTTTTTTTGTATTATTTTATAAAATGGGTGGGTCATAAGATTAATTATTTTTAAGGGAGGCATTGTAACATAAAGTTTGGCAACAACTGGTCTAAATTTTTTCGACGTTTCGAATGCCGATCGCACTCTTCATCAGGACAAAATTGTGATTGGCGAATTTTAATATATCGGCGTAGATGTTGACCCAAAAATTCTGCTGTGACTAGCACAGAACACAACTTTCAATTATCTAAAATAAGAGAAAGTTGTGTGCTGTGCGACCAGTCACACCTGATTTTTTTGTATAAATGAAAAAAAAAATTTAATTTTTTGTTTGTCAATGTCGACATATTTCGGAAGCGCACTTTTACTGTAAATAATGCTTTAGATTTTACTTTCTCTTTTTTTTTGATACCTTTGTGGTTTTAATGATTTAACTATTATTAAAAATTTAATATTTTCCAAACGTTTACTCATATCTCAATCAATAGAACTCATCACCTTTTTTTTTTTTTTTTTGTTTTTTGGAATGGGTGCATAAGGTCCGAAGACCTATAATGACCAATAGTCACATGCAGCCAGGAAGAAAATTAATTAGCCATTTATTTAACCTATTTATAATTAATGACTAGTAAAGTTCAAAAAGGCATTTTGAATATACAAACAACAAGATTATCTGGCTACATTTATCTCGTACTTCACTTCCTGGCTTTTGTGGTGTCGGAATAGGGAAAAATAAAAAACAGAATTACTAAGCTTATATAGAACCAGTGGCGCACCCAGGATTTGCTCCTGGGGGGTTCCGGGGGGGGGGGCTGATCTCAAAGTTTTTTTGCCTTGCAGAAAATTTTGATTTCGCGGAACCAAATTTTTCCGCCTGCGGGGAAATTTTTCCAGTCCGTAAAAATATTTTACCTTTTTTTTAGAGACGCTAAATTTTTGCCGCTCCGTGGAACCAAATTTTTACCCGTGCGCCGCCCGCGGAACATTTCCTCTCTTCGCGAAACCGAAATGATTATATTTTTTCTTTTCTATTTGTAATATATATATTTTGATTTTTTTTTTATCTTCTGGGGGGGGGGGGGTTAAAACCCTAACCCCCCCCCCCTGGTTGCGCCTATGTATAGAACTAATGTTTATAAAGAGTCCTTAGTAAAGGCTGAACTTCTGGAATTTATTCAAATGTGCAAGCGTCAGTAATATGATCTTATCGACAAGATAGGATTCTTTCTTGATTCAACGATTTTATTTCTAAATAGCTAAATAATTGTATTCCCAATTATTTCAATGAAAAAATCCTTATTTATTTTATTATACGTGATTGCCGGTATCGAATGAAAACTCATTCAAATATCGAATGTTATTTTATATTATTTTTTTGCTCAAAAAAATCTGGTGTGACTGGTCGCACAGCACCCAACTTTCTCTTACTTTCGACAATTGAAAGTTGTATTCTGTGTTTGTCACACGAGAATTTTTGTGACAACATATACTTAATTTCCGGCAATATATTAGAATTCAAGGTAAAATAGCTAAGGTATAAAATTTGTGTATCGAGAGTTCTTTTCTTATAGAGTTATTTAATTTAATCCACATTTTTTGATATTTCAGTTGAAATTCATTCAAATGATTGTGAAAATGACGTCAAATTCCAGCTAAAGGGAATCGCCTCCTTTTAATGGCAATTTCAAGAAAAGCAATAAAACAGGCATTTAAAAGCAATAAAATCTCTTTCAGCGAAATTTACATAAACATTATGTTTTGATATTTTAACTGGAATCGATCTTCTTGAAATTTAAGATTTTTTCACAATAAATTAAATTAATTTCAAGTGAAATAACAAAAAATGTGGTTTAATGGGAATTACTTAAAAACGAAAAAACTCTCGATACTCAAATTTTATACTTAAGCCAAGTACCTAGGTCGCAAGTATTTCAAAAAATTTCAATCATATCGGCCAAAGGGTAGTAGTACTTTACTGATTTTTTTCAGTTTTTTTTTTCGATTTCTCAAAATTCGCTCTAACGATTTTGTTTAAAATTCAAAAATCAATTATTTTTTAGATGCTCTTTAAAAAGTATATCAGTAAAACTTTACTATCATTATAACATTTTTTATACTTATATACGTATAGAAAAAAAACGGTAGAATTTACTTTTAATTATTTAATTTTTTTTCTAAATAATGTCTGACCCTTTCACTATAATATTTGGATATTAAAAATTCTATTTGAGAATTAAAAATTTAAATTCTTATTATGAATACTTGTTCGCTCAGGGACCCACATCTTGTGGGTACGTGGATGGCGACCAAGAGCTGCCCGAACTGGGACAGGCAGTTCTTTGTATGTCTGTCTCTTCCTTCCTCTTTTCAACGACGGGCCGGGCCGGTCTATTCTATTTCTTCCGGTCGCAAAAACACGTGATAGGGCTGGAGGGTAAAAAAGAGGTCCGCCGACCCCGCATCGCGAGAATAAGGCGAGGACAAAAGAAGAAGATTATGAATACTTGTGAAATTATCAAATCTAAATTAATTTATTTGTTTACATTTTATTTCTATTTTTATTTTTTCTCCTCCATCGGGAAATGGAGATAAGTTTGATATGATATGACAATGTGGTTAAAAAAAGAGCAAAATATTAAGAATGACTGAAATCGAATGATGACAGGTGAAACGGACAGGAAAGCAAAGTTTTACTTCTCGATTATTTAGGTTATAATTTTATAATAAGAGGCAATTATTATTTTAATGTTTTTAAAGGTATTTTATTTATTTATTTATTTTGGATAATTTGACAAATTTGACATATTTAGGATATAAGTGGGAAAAATAGTTTCTCGTTACGTAATTTCGTTATTAATTAAACATATAATTATTAGAAAACATTTGAAAAGTAAAAATCTCCTGTCTGTTCAAAAAATCTTTCTTTGGAAATGAATTGAAATAATTATATGTATATTTTTCTGAACTATATTTATAATTATTATTAAGAAATAAGAGAAGCTTTCGCCTTTAACTATTAACCAAATCGACCAATGTTGTTTGTTTAGGATTAAAATTATTATAATAATTTATTTCTTAAGCCGATAATTTAATTATAATACAACACAAAGAGGAGAAAAGAGGACAAAAAATTGTCATAAAAATTTCATAATCTGATGATGATCTGGGAATTCTTTTCATTTTGACGTCAAAAATATATTCTCATCTTTTTAAAATTATCTTTTAAAAACATTAATTTAAAGCTAAAAATAAGTAATTGTGTGACAGCTGAATCTTGTTTAAATACACAGAGAAAATACATTCGATCTCAGATGAAATTCCATTCTGTCTTCTATCTTATGTAAATATAGATTTTTTTTTTTATAATTATATTTCCATATTCACCTCGTCTGTTTTTATCCTATATAGTTTGTTATCCGAAACAAACAAAATTATCTCCTCGAGTAGGTGAATGTCCAACTATTTTAAAAATTTCAAACAAAAATTGGAACAAGGAAATATAGACTTCAACAGTTCGCTTACATTTGATTAGGATTTTCATTTGAATTCCTTATTTTTATTATCTCCGATTGATATACAAGAAACAAAAAAATCTGGTGTGACTGGCGCACAGCACACAACTTTCTCTTACCCTTCGGTAAGAGAAAGTTGTGCACCGTGCTGGTCACACCAGATTTTTTGTGTCGAGATATATTTAGTTTCCCATAGCACCTTAGTTTCAAACTTGCATTTTAAATGTTGATTGCTTGAAATAAACTATGGTTATTTTTCAAAATTTTAATCTCATATTTGGACATTTTATACACAATATAGATTCATAAATAATTACAAAATTTCATAAGAATTGGAAAAAAAAATTTTAAATGCGTAAAAAGTTCCAAAGGGGACCCCCTTTTGAATCGAAATTAACATACAAATCCCTATAGGAAATTAACATTGGCCAAATGCGAGGATAGCATCTAAAAAATAATTGATTTTTGAATTTTAATCAAAATCGTTGGAGAGAATTTTGAGAAAATAGAAACAAAAACTGAAAAAGTGCATCAGTAAAGTACTAGTAGGTACTTTTGGTCGATTTTGATCAAAAGCTTATTTTCACGCCTCAGAGGAGTGCCTAACTTAAATATTAAATTTCAACCCCTTAACTCAATTCCTTCATGCTTTAAATTGATCACACACAGACACAGACAGACAGACTATGTTGCAAAAACCACTTTTTTGGACGAGGGTTCTCAAAACGTGTATATCTATCAAAATCTTGACATTGAATTTTCGTCCTGAAATATATATTAACATATATAGGTAAGAGAAAGTAAAAATTGATAGATATGAATGCCAAGAAAGAAAGAAATTAATTTACCTCTATTCAGATTATGAATTATTAAAAAATAAATATTTTTAACTAACTTGCAAGCCCCGGGCTTGGTGTAGTGACTAGCGTGCAAAAAAATTATTTAAAAATATTTTTTAATAAAAGTAAACATTACCTTTGAATTCAGCAAGCTAAAATAACTTAGTTTCAATAAAAAAAATAAGAGAAAGTAAAAATATCTATATATATAAAAATGAAATGGGAAAATGTATGTATGTATGTAAATATGTATGTATATGTTCTATAGAAATCCACAATTTCCAATGAATCCATTTGAAATTAAGTATACATATAGTATATGGTTCTGGGAGTAACGTAGTAATAATTTGAATCTCTTAAATGTTTTGGAAAATTAATTATAATCAAATTTCTTCAATATGGGAACACAAAATCAACAAATTGGCTAGAAATTAGAGAGCGTCCTTTATGCTGTGTGAACCAGCTTCCTACCTGACTATGGGCTGGGGGTGGGGGCTACGCAGCAGTTGAAAAGCGAAGAGAGGTGACTGACCCTTTAAAGTCATAAACAGACCCTTTTGTGCTGTTCCCAATCGGTACCCTCGCCTCGCTTGAATATAAGATCCTTCCTTAACATCTTAACACTTGCATTGCAACAAGAAATATCCCAAATTGGGAATAAACTTGCTCGCCGAAGGCGAGCAAAAAGGGGGGGTCCAGGGGGCGCAGCCCCCTGGCTAGGCGGAAAGCCCGCCGAAGGCGGGCTTTACGACTAGTGATTATATAAAATTTGGTATCCAAATGTCCTAAATAAAAATCATTGGACTGCCTGCCCAGATAGCACAGTACGTCTTATGTACGTACATAAGACGAATTGTGCGTCTTATGTACGTACATAAGACGTACTGTGCTATCTGGGTGGGAGTTTGCGCCCTCTTTTTTACTTTCTCTCACCTATATATGTAATACATTGTGAGAAAGTATTGGGATCATGTAAAAAATTCGAGGTCGATTTTTGATGGAATTACACGGTTTGAGGTCCCCCTGATTTCATTAAAATAATTTTGACATTTTTTGTCTTTGTTTTATTTTAAATTTTTATTTATTTATTAAAATAATACGGATTTGTGTTAAATTTACTTAGAAAAATGTAATTACGAGGGCAGGTCAATAAAGTCCGTGACTTTTTTGAATTTCCGCCTCTTAACTGAAAATGGCAACACTGCTCCTGTCAGTAGGCAACTATCAGCTGACTCCTGTCCGAAATTTGAACCAGCTGGGTCTTTTAGTTTTGTTTGACATCCATTAATAACAGACTACCTCGTGATTTGAGAAGAAAATGGAAAAAAGTGAATTTCGTGTGTTCCATGGCAAAAATCCATGAATTGGGATACGAATTGCTCCATCATCCGTCCTATTCTCCGGATTTAGCCCCGAGTGACTATTTCTTGTTTCCAAATCTGCAAAAATGGCTCGGCGGAAAGAGATTTGACTCCATATATGGCCCCTACATGTATATTTAGAGTAGGTGTTCCACTGTATAATCCTTCTATTGTGATTTCAGAGGCCATTTTTCATTTAATAAGATCTCAAATTGGCCTTAGGCCATGGCTCAGTAATAGAGTTTCTGCTTCTTATGCTAGGAGTCAACGGTTCGCATCCCGTCTCATGCGACAACAATTTGTTTCATTTGAATTTGCTACCAATCAAATGGAATAAATAGAAACGGGGTTTGAGTGAGACAAGATCTAAATCCCACACTTTAATAATTTGGAGAAGAATTCTTCTCCATCCTCTTAAGAAAGGATATGACCAGGCCTATATTCTAAATTTTAAGATATCACAAATAAATAAAAATTAACGTTTTGTGTCCTATATTTTGATTATATAATATATCAAAATAGTCAGATGATAAAAAAATATCAACAAACAAAAGGGAAAATGGAATGCGGATTTTGTAATCGATCATGGAGGTGGATCAACAATTTCCCGCCTCTTAACTGAAATGGCAACACTGCTCCTGTCAGTAGGCAACTATCAGCTGACTCCTGTCGAAATTTGAACCAGCTGGGTCTTTTAGTTTTTGTTTGACATCCATTAATAACAGACTACCTCGTGATTTGAGAAGAAAATGGAAAAAAGTGAATTTCGTGTGTTCCATGGCAAAAATCCATGAATTGGGATACAGAATTGCTCCATCATCCGCCCTATTCTCCGGATTTAGCCCCGAGTGACTATTTCTTGTTTCCAAATCTGCAAAAATGGCTCGGCGGAAAGAGATTTGACTCCAAAGATGAAATCATCTCCAATTTTGATGCTCTCGACAAATCTTATTTTTTGGAAGGGATAAAAAAATTGGAGAAACGTTGGACAAAGTGTATAGAGCTCAAAGTACATGGCAGACTCACTTTGAAAAATAAAATAATTTTTTATCCAAAAACCTGTGTTTCATTCAAAAAGTCACCGACTTATTGACCTGCCGTCGTAATTTTTTCATCGACTTTCTTGTTTTACTGAAATCTTGTTTTTTTTTTTTGTTTTTTTTTTTTTTTTTTATAATTTTCTCTCGTTTACGTGGTGTTGAGGGGGGGGAAGGAAACCACTTCAGGATTCGTCATCTCTTTTTATTCTCATTTTTGGAAAATCGAATAAATATTTCAAGCAACATTTAAAATTTTTGTAAATATTTTGTAGGCCTAATACTGATGGCCAATTCAAGTTGTTTTTTGTTTTATATAAACGTTTTCATTACGTTAAAGGGCAGTCCATTTGGGTAGGCCTTTAAACAACTTTAATAAACATCAATAATATTCAAACTTTCATAAGAAATAGGTTCTTCCTTTCATTATGTTATTTTATTATTTATAGTTTCCAAATTAAAGTTGATTAGTTTATTAATGATAATTAATAAGGAGACAATCGAAAATTAGATATTGGCTAATATTCACGGAGATATTTTTCTAGAAACCAAAGTAAAACATCGATATACACTGTGAATTGTTACATAATTTTTATTTGTTTACGAGATCTAAATGCAGCACAGTATATATAGGCCTATATTGATGTTGTTGATAAAGAGGCAAATAAAAATAGGTCCAGTGGCCTATTCCGAAAGGGACTTTTTTGTTCAGGAGTTCGGAGATGTTGAATTTTTTATGAATCTAAAGCAGGGGGTCAAGGGCTGCTATTTTGACACCGCCGTTTTAATTCGTTAAAATTCTGCAACCCTTCTTCTGGCCTAATTATTCATTCACTCCACGGCATCGACTCTCCCAATAGGCGCTTCCAACCCCCCCCCCCCCCCCCCCCCCCCTCCAAACCAAAAATCGAATACTAATTTAAATAAAATTTATCATTATATTTTTATTATTTTTCGGAAAATAATTTAAGATTATATTTTTTTTTTTAATTGCTTTTTTTTTTTTTTTTTTTTTTTTTTTTTTAAAAAACATTCACACTTTTTTTTCTCATTCACACTCACACTCACACACACATTCACACAGTCTTTTCGGCAACTGAGGCCATTTAAGACTTTTAGACGATAACCGTTGAAGTAATATATATATGGGGGGTTCAGGCATTTCTATTTAAGCCATCTGGTATCCAAATGGCTTAAATAAAATCATCGGACTGCCTGGGTCCGAACCCGCGACGTTTGGTATAGGAGGTAGGCACTCTACCTACTACGCCAAACTCGGGGGCTTTTAATTGCTTGAAAACAAAAAAGAATTTTAACACCTGTTTGTTTTCTTATTATCGTGCCAGTGAGTAGATATTTTTATTTCATTCCAAAATATAATTAATTTTTGAAAATCTGAAAATAAAATTTCATTTGGTCTCTTGTACAGTGAGCACCACAATTAAGTCCCCACCTGATAACTAGAGCCTTAAGTGGCGCTCACTGTACTAAATTATCATATTCGTTATGTCTGATTATTTAATTAATCTTCAAACTTTCATGTATTATTTTAATGAATTACAACGATTACGCAAATCTCAAAAGGATTTTGATGTTTTTTTTTAATAGTCAACCTTAAATACTTATAATTCATTTAGATTAGCCCTCAAAAAACGTCTTTTCTTTGTTTGTAATTTTGACATTCTTAAAATAAAATACGGCTGCCAGGTCTAAATTAAATTAGACTTAGAATCATAGGACATAGAGCAATTATTTAAAAAACAATTTGAAAAGGCCCGGACCAGTTTATTTCAATAAAGGGCATAGGCGGCCCAAGTACTTTGTTAATCGGTCCATTAGATAAAAATATAGCTTGCAAATTACAAGTTGTTGTTTTTATTTAATGAACCGCCTAGTGCCCATGTCTTTTATCGAACCAGACTGGTCTGGACCCTCTACAGTTCATCTAGAATTATTTTTATCGAAATGTAATCGCTTTATGTTCTGAGCTAGTCAAAGCCTAATGAAATCTGGCGGCCTTATTGTGTACTGAAATACGTATTTAATATCCCTGAATGGCAAAAGACGTAACAAAAATACATAATGAATGTTTGGTTTGCTAAACAAATCCCTTTAATAGCTTAAGTGTGTTATTTTTGTCATTTCATTAAATTCAGTTTAGGGTTTGATTAAAGATACAAAAATCAAAAAGTAAATGATTAGCGATAGCTAACGCCACAGCATTGAGCTGTAAAGCTAAAAAATTCCTTTGATACAAATTCAGCCAAAGACACTTTAGCAACTTCCACACTGTTTGTTTTGTAAATTTGTATTGTTGCTTGTTGGCCTAGCCACCAAGTGCCTTTAACATGTAAGTAGGTCGTTGTTACTGTAGTATAGCTAGATTTATTCATTCAGAAAATTTGATTGTTCTTTCTTCAAAAAGGAAAGAAAAGATCACTACCTCACTACCTCACTGATTGTTTTTTATCGAAAAATTACCAACTTATGGAAGTAAAATATTCATTTATTTTTGATTAATAACATTTTTTCTCCTTTAACAACCCGCTTAGAGGCTCAACTGCCAGGTAGTTTTGGTTCAAATGAAACAATACAAATTTATAATACAAAACAAACAAAAGCAACTTTAAAAAAAATAATTACATATAGAAAAATCATTATATATCAGTAGCTTCCAAACAAATTGCTGAATTGTTATTTAAAGAAGTTGAATAAAAAATATGAACGTTTTGGCCCAAGACGTTCAAGAGTCATCCATCCTTGGGATACGAGTTGCCAGTAAATCTTCTGTCTCCAACAATCGTTTCATGAGATGAGGGGGACAATTAGTGACAGCTCCCATAACTTCGACCATACAGGTGTGTGCCGCCTAAAAGGATGTCACGATTTTTGGGGGAAAGAGACTCATGTCCTATTTGGATGCTTAGATGAGGTGTGCTCGAAACGTTGACTTGGAATAATAGAGTCTTAGACCGAAACGCTTATATCTTTTTATTCACCTCGCAGTCTTCCTCCAAGTTATTATAATTAAATTATAATCTCTGTTAAAGAAAGAACAATTATATAATCTAAATTAATGCAAAATAATTCTGCACTTAATACTAAGTATTGATTTAATAGATTAATATTTATTTTGATTTTTCACATTCATGATAGTATTTAATTAGCATATTCAAGATATTTTTAAAGGCATTTTCACAAGTTCAAGGAAAATGTCTACTGTAATTAGATAAAATAAATACTTATTAAAAAATCTGGTGTAAATAGTCGCAACAGCACACAATTTTCTCTTACCTTCGGTATTCGAAAGTTGTGTTCTGTGCTTGTCACACCAGATTTTTTGTGTCGAGATATATTTAGTTTCCACCGATATATTAGAATTCAAGATGTAACATTTATAAACATGGGAAAATATTTCTTTTGTTATCATGGCAACCATTTCTCCTATCTTTCCTATGAAATACATGAGTAAAGTGTGATTCAAACAATTTTGAGAGCAAATGAGAATATACATTTTAAAGAGCGTGTAGCCCTCGGGGCTTGGCGTAGAGGTTAGCGTGCTAACCTCGTATACATAGGCGTAGCCACGGGGGGGTTTTGGGGGTTCAAACCCCCCCCATTGGACCCAAGCCATGACTAGATATTTAAGCTCTATAATACAAAATACTTTCTCTCTCTATATATTTCATATATAGGGTAAGAGAAAGTAAAATATAATAATTTTCTCTAGCTTAAAAAAAAAAAAAAATTAAATAAAACGCAAAAAATTCAAGAAAATTCAGAATTTTTCAATTGAAAAGAATTGATTTTTTTTTATGCTTTATAAAAAATTAAAGCCGCTTAAAATTGATTAAATCTCGCAAATGAAAAATAATAAAAATTATTATATAAATAAATTTTTTATTTTTTTCTTATAGAGGTCTGAGATGGGACTCTTCTGGTCAAGAGAAACACATAGAGAGACACCCCGGTATTCTAGGCTCATATTCATAAAATTAAGAGAGTTGCATTTTTTATTGCCTGATACGAGTTGATTGAAAAATTGCGGCACTTAATTAAGAAAGGGCGGGCCCGAGCCACCTCGAGGGGGGTGAAGCGAAGGTGGGGCAAGTGGCTAGTCATATATTTCATTAGACGCCTTATACTGCCCTATTAGAGGGGTGGGGGTGGGGGAATAATCCTAAACCCCCCCCCATCAAAAATTTCTGGTTACGCCTATGCTCGTATACCAAACTTCGCGGGTTCGGACCCCAGGCAGTCCATTTGGATACCAAATGGCTTAAATAAGAATGCCTGGACCCTAATATAGAAAAATTCATAAATAACGGTTATCGTCAAAGTCTTATATGGTCTAAGTTGCCGAAAAGAATGTGGAATGGTGTGTGAATGAGAAAAAAGTGTGAATGTTTAAAAAAAAAAAAAAAAAAAGAGTAAAATATAATTGATTTTTGAATTTTAATCAAAATCGAAAAAAACTGAAAAAGTACATCAGAAAAGTACTAGTACTTTTTGGCCAATTTTGTTCAAAAGCTTCGTGTTACGTTTCAGGGAGGTACCTAACTTAAATATAAAATTTCAACCACCTAGGTCATTTCTTTCTTGAGATATTTTGTTCACAAACACACACACACACACACACACATAGACGATGTCGCGAAAACCACTTTTTTGGATTCAGGGGACCTCAAAACGTGAAAATCCATCAAAATCTCGACATCAAATATTTGACATGAATCCAATACTTTCTCTCTATATATATTAACATATATATATAGAGGTAAGAGAAAGTAAAAATCTGGTGTGTTTGTCTAAGGAGATAGATCCTATTGAGAAGATTAATTTGTTGATACTCGGCAATTTATACAATAAATATACTTTTCTACATGATTTTAACCTTGTTGCCACAGGTTCGAAGCTGTTGAGTACCTGAGTGGCATCTCCTGTGTGTTCGTCAGTAGAGGCTGAGTAGCCGCCGACCCTGCTGAACTCACACATCGTCCGGGGGCTCGTCGTTTTAATTCAAGAACTCTTCATTTGGTGAGTAACTTTTAAATTTTTTACAATTTCGTTTTTAAATTAAATATTTTCTGATATATAAATCTTTGCCCAATTCAAAGGGTTAATTGTTAAAAACGTGACGAAAGATTTCATTTCATTCATTTTATTTGATTATAATGTAAAGTAACTATTTTAATGTTAACATTTCGGGCCTTTTGAGTTTTAAACTGAGAGAATTGTGGGATATATCTGCAAAACAAATTATATTTTGTTGATATCATTTTATCTCCTTTCATGAGTTGCCAAAATAAAGAGAATAATAAGTTTATGAAATAATGTTTAAAAATCTGGTGTGACTGATCGCACAGCACACAACTTTCTCTTACCTTCGGTAATCGAAAGTTGTGTTCTGTGCTTGTCTCACCAGATTTTTTGTGTCGAGATATATTTAGTTTCCGCCGATATATTAATATTCAAGATGTAACATTTATAAACTTGGGAAAATATTCATCTTTTGTTACCACACCTCTATCTTTCCTATGAAGTACAAGAGTAATGAGTGCTTCAAATATTTTTGAGAGCAAATGAGAATATACATTTTAAAGAGCATTTAAAAAATAATTGATTTTTGAATTTTAATCAAAATAGTTAGCGAATTTGGACAAAAGCGAAAAAAACTGATAAAGTACATCAGTAAAATGCTTTTTGGGCGATTTTGATTAAAAGCTTATTTTTGAGGTATCTGTCTTCGTGCCCGGAAGCATCTCGAGCAAATAAACGGGGTCCGGTAGGAATTTCAAATAATAATAAAATTGGAAGCCAATATGATTTAAACAAGTAATATACAAAACTTTACATATTTTTTGAGCATCTTTTAGTTGTCGATGTAAAATTTTAAAAAATTAAAATAGTTTGATGGTTAAATTATAAAGTAATTTATATTTTAAGGGGAGGGGGGGGGTGAATATATTCCTCCATATTGCATCCTTGATTCGCTATTGTTAGTAGGAATTGAATAAACTTTTCTCTGTCATTATTTTAAAATCTTGTTTGATGAAGGATGAAATGAGTGAAAGCTTTATAATATGACTCATAGATAAATAATTAATTTTTCATTTGAGTAGAAATAGTTAAAATATTTTATGTTCATTTTAATAATAATCCTTATTTAATAAGAACATTTTTATAAAAAAATTTCAAAATAAATACATTTAAATAATTTTTACCAAATACAATAGTAGCCTATATCATTTTAAATCTTCAAATAGGTATTTACGGAGACTGAATTATGATTGATTGCATGCGCTAATGGATTACACGATAAAGAAAAGTAAAAAAAAGGAACATTTTGCTTCAGTTAAAGTAAAAATAGTTTAAATTTCTATTTGAAGTAAAACTCTTTCCCTTTTGTTTATTTATCAAAAGGTCGACACGATTTTTTTATATAATCTCTCTAGTAATTAAAGATAACACGCTAGGCATCTACATTTTTTATATAACTTTCCTAAATTATAGTTCATGATAATTATTTAATTCCATATCTTTCAAACAGAGACGTTCCCCCTTACCAGCTCGCTTTGAATTGACAATTCCAAATTCTCGAATTAGGCAAAAAATTTTAATATTTTTGACATTTCTTCTTCTATCATTCGAAAGATTTACTTATTCACTACCCGCATTCGATAAAGAACATAAAAATTATAATAAGAGCCGGGTTCTTCATCCATAGTCAAGCAGCTGACCTTAGATTTTTTTGAGCTCTGATATTTCCCTTAAAATGGGCCCAGTGGTCAAAAAAGTTTGCCGTCCCCTAATATAAGAATTACTAGTGAAATTTTTTTTTACTACATTTTTACCTAAAAAGTAGGAAAGAATTTACAGTAGTAAATTTAAAGGGACGCTCTCACTGTGGATTTTTAGGACATTAAGCATTTTAATAGAGATTATTTCTCCATATTTAAGAAAAACAAGTGCCTGCTTGAGGATTTGTTTGCATTCATGGAATAAACAAATGAAAAGAATACATAAATATTTCTCTATACATTTCCTATGGCAGTAATCGTAACTTTAAGAATTAATAACTCAAAAATTGAAAGTGCTAGGAACCAAAACGTATTTTTCCCTGAACCTTTTTTTTATGCTGAATATGGAATTATTATTTTCCTACGTTCAGGCCGTACTTTTTATTCTTATTCCTGGTACGGACAGACACCGGAGTCTCTGCATAAGCTCTCTCCCCCTTAGTACTACGTACAGCAGGGGCGCATATAGAAATTTTTTTTCGGGGGGGGGGCCCGAACTGAAAATTTTTTGCGGAAATTTTTTTTTTTTAAGAAACTAAATTTTTTTTTCACACGAAATTTTTTGCGGAACATTTTTTACTTTGCGGAACCAAAGTTTTCCATCCTGCGGAAAAATTTGTTGCGCTGATGTCTGTATATCCCTATATATGTATATGTGTTTGGGAAATTTCGGGGGGGGGGGGCCGGGCCCCCTCGCCCCCCCCCTTATATACGCCCCTGACGTACAGTGAGAGCTAAAAATGAGCTCTGATGAAGGTCCCGGTTAGAAATAAAAGATACTCTATTAAATGCTCAGTTTACATTTGAACATAAAAATTCTCTTCACCTATGAGGTGAGTTTCGGCCTTCACCTTCAAAATTTTAAATTTTGAATCAACCCCTAATAATGTTTAAGAAAGAAAACAAGAATTTAGTCATTGAAGTATCAGCCCACGGCTAACGTTTTGCTCTTAGGTTTGGACCATCAACGTAAGCCGACTCAAACCACTCACATAAAACGACAAGGCATCATAAGTGCATAAGATTTATACTTGCACATGAGGCCCCCCCGTTTCGGGAATTTATATATCCTTTCTGACACAGCTCTGAAGAAGGTCCCGAAACGTTGATTTTAATAAAGAAACTTCATTGGCTGAATTCTTCTTGATTTATTTCTTCAACAACTCTAATCTACATTCCCCTGTTGTAACTCCATTAAATTTGACAGTGGCATAATTCTGAAGGGAGGAGTTATGATTTTTTTAAGGGGCTCTTCTGCATACAGGCAGAATCCTTTGCGGGTTTTATGACTTTATGGTTAATAATATTTAAAACAAATGCAAACTTTATTCTAGATGAAAAGAACATCTAGAGGCTATTTTTCTTCTGCTTGCTAGGATTGACTCCCAAAATCCCCTCCCCCTGATTGCGCTAGTGATCACATTCATAAAAAATTTACTTTTGTAATATTGGAAAAATTTTATCCTCCCCTCTACCTAAAATATCTTCTGGATTCGTCCTTGCTCCATAAATAATATATATATGGAAGGGGGATAAGAGTGCTTTCTCCACCTTTCATTTTACATGACAGATAACTTGATTATTTTTGAAAAGAAACCAACCTATGATGTAATATTTAGTTAGTGATTGGTACAATATGATTTCCAGAGATCTGGTCCTACGGCCTTTCAGCAGTTTCAGATGCTCTAAAATAGTTTCTCACTTCCTATCCATCGTATTAAAGATATATCCTATAGGATAGCCGTATCCTTATTAATTCTTATTTCAAACAATAACAAACATTATTATTATACAGGGATTCACTCTTTAGTTCAGGGGTAACAGAAATAAAGCCAAATAAATTTTACTCACACACATTGAAGAGGAAAATAGATAATCTCCAACATGCATTTACTTTATTATTTTTGAAAAGTATCCAAAAATATTTGGCAAAAATTTTCAAGGTCAAAATCACAAACTAAATATTCCACCAAAAGTCAGATTGTTTACAATAATAATAAAATTATGAGTCAGAGAAATTGAAGGGCGGAGATAAACTATTTTACCACCTCTGGATACATTACATATAAGAACTTTGAATGTGAAAATATATTTAAAAAAAATTACCTATCTAATCAAATATGTGAGGAAACAGGGAGATATTATTAATGCTGTATTATTAGAATGCAAAGATGCTTACAGATGAATTTGAAATTAATTAGTGTGGTTTTCCTTGATTCGTTTATTGCGTTTTCAATCTGAAATAAACAATGATTTCTAGAAATGCAAATTAATTGCATCTCTTTTGAAAATGATTAGTTTTTAGGATTGATTACATTGGGTAAATGAAGCAAAATTCCACTTTGCCACCAAAAGTTATTCGAAGATAATTTTTAAATTTTAATAAAAAAATTCAAAGTTTGATGATAAACCTCTATTGAGTAGGACTTTCATTGTTGATGCATGCTTTATTTCATCTTTTATCTTTGATAGCCAGAATTTTTATTCTAAAACTGAGGGTCGTTGAAATTTTTTTTATAGTTCGAACTTTAACTCTTATTTTTATTAGGTGGTCTTGTTTATATTAATAGCTAATTTCCCTCTCTCATTTTCACTTTCTTTCATTTATCTTGTTAAAATTTAATTAATGAATATCATTAAAAATTAAACAAAAAAAATTTCACAAAACCTGTCATGTAAATGACATTTATTTATAATATAAAATTTTGTATAATGTGAGGTCAAGAAAGAACAACAAAAATTTTTTTATAATATTATATTTATTAAGAGAAAGTGATTCATTTGGAAATCAATGAGAATAATTTCCGGCCAAGGGTGTGCATTCATTCATTCCTTTTAGGCTGGGATGTTAGTCTATCGATCCATTATAAACAGGGGCGAGTCAACAACTTACGTTTAACCAAGGCCAGACAATCTCGCAGCCCTGATGCCAAGTTGATGATGTTTTATTTCGTTCGCACGAGTCACAGACAACAACCAATGAGTTACCGAGGATTCAGGAAAATAAAAAAAGAACAATAACCTCACAATAACAAGCTTTCATGTATAGAAGTTCACTCCCCGGGTCTTGTTTTCCTACTGAGCGCGCGGCGCTGCACACTGTGCTCTTATACGCCGGTGGAATGTGTATGCAAAGAATACAGAAAAAAAAACGGAAGAGAGGGGAGGACGTCAATCCGTGGAGGGGAATTTACCCTCCCTTTTGGACCCCGGCTGGCTAATGTCACTTACACGAAGGACAAGGACGGAAGTGACATCTCCGCCATTAACTGACTTTAGGGGGAGTGTGACAGGCCCTTAAAAAAAATAAAAACGGAAGTTGAAGGATGTTGAAAGTGAAAATTCTCATCACGTCTTTCTTCAATAGTAACAATCAATCAGGGAATGATTATTAACACGAGGTTCAATGGCGATAATTAATTATTAATTAAAACACTCAATTTTAGTTTTGGCATGTCTTGACAGGAGGACAAATCCTTTAGTTCCCAATTTTACTTCCTCTTACCTGTATATGATATAGATATAAAGGGAAAGTATTGGTATCATGTCAAAAAGTCGATGTCGAGATTTTGATGGATATGCATTAAGTAAGTCCTCCCGAGTCTAAAAAGTGGGTTCTGCAAAATGGTCTGTCTGTGAGCAAAATATCTCAAGAAAAGAGCTAGGAGGTAGAAATTTTATATTTAAGTTAGGCACCCCCCTGGGACGTGACACGAAGCTTTTGAACAAAATCGGCCAAAGAGTACTAGTACTTTACTGGACCGACGATATGGTCCCTTAATAAAATATTAGTAACATAATGTTTCTCTGAGATTTTGGGACACCCAGAAAAATTCTGATATATTAAGGGCGCCCGAAACCGAAAAAGTTTGGGAACCCCTGAGTTAGACAATTTCAATCAGGCTAACTACAATATAATAATTATAAGAAAGAAAAATCCTATATTCTGTAGGAATCTATCGTATTCTGAATAAGATATCAATCAATTCTCTTAAGCATACGCGTAGAAAAAAAATTCTTTTGTGGGAGTGGATTCTTTCCCCTCCCCTTCACCCTTCCAGTCAAAGAAAATATCTAGCTTTGTTTTCTTCAGGGTAGCGTCTCTTGCACACTTGAATATTCGACTTAAATATAACGTAATTTATAACTCATATATTATTTGAAAGATATCAAATAGAACAATAGATCATTTATTATTCATCTGAAAAAATAAGCTCAATTTCTGGTAAAAAATGCCCGGACATGGAAGCAGGAGAGCGTGTACTTTCAACCTAAGCATGAAAAAAAAGATCATTAGATCACAATTATACAATACATACGAGTATTTTAAGAAAGGATTAATTTACCATTAGAAAATTCAAAAATTAAATATATTTCTAGCATGTAATTGTTAAAAATCTAAAATTATAGATTTAAATTATAATGACTACCTTTGAAAAAAAAGGAATTTGCTATTTTAAAATTAGATTTAGTTGAGGTGTATAGCTGATATGATTTATTTGAGGTTCAGGAATTCTCCAATGAGCTACGCAGCTAGTTTTTTTCTTTCAATTTTTATTATTAAATGTAAAGTGCCAGGGCCAACGTTCAGTGGCGTAGCGAGGGGGGGGGGCATGGGGGGTCATGATGCCCCGGGCGCTACTTACAAAGGGGCGCCAAATGGTCCGCGAAAAAAAAAAAATTTCTGGATGATTTTTATTTTTATTATAATTGATTTCTGGAAAATATATTTTAAATGTAGTGCCAGGGTAATATAATAATTCTCGCCGAAAAAAAGTCGGCGAAAAAAACTTGCCTAAAAGAAAAACTCGCCGAAAATTTTCTCGCCCTAAGCAAAATCTCGCCGAAAAAAAATGGCCGAAAATCCGAAAAGTTCCAAAATAAAATATTTTAAAAAATCTGGTGTGACTGACGCACAGCAGACAACTTTCTCTTACCAAAGGTAAGGTAAGGTAACTGTACTGTGCTTGTCACACCAGTTTTTTGTGTCGGCATACGTATATATAGTTTCCGTCGATATATTAGAAGATGTAGATGTAATGAAATTTATAAGTATGGGAAAATATCTATTTATATTTTGATACCCTGGCTTCTATCTTTCCTATGAAGTACAAGATTACTCTTGTAAAGTGGTCTTAATAAGATTTCAAAAGCAAAACGAGAATATACATTTTAAAGGACATCTAAAAAAATAATTGATTTTTGAATTTTAATCAAAATCGTTGAAGCGAATATTGAGAAAATCGAAAAAACTGAAAAATTAACATCAGTAAAGTACTAGTAGCTTGTGGCCGATTTTGTTTAAAAGCTTATTTTCACGCCCTAGGGGGGTGACTAAATTAAATATAAAATTTCAACTTCCAAGCTCAATTCCTTCATGCTTAAAATTGAACACATACACACACACACAGAATATTTTTGATGCATATTTCGGCCTTTTTAAATGCATAATTTGAGGTTTTATTAGTATTTTTTTTTTTATATAAAAAAAACACTCACACTTTTTTCTCATTCACAATCACACTCACACACACATGCACACAGTCGTGTCGACAACTTAGGCCATTTAAGACTTTTACGATAACCGTTATTAAATATATACATCTATTGGGGGTCCAGGCATTCTTATTTAAGCTGTTTGGTATCCAAATGGCTAAATAAAATCATCGGACTGCCTGGGATCCGAACCCCTGACACTTGGTTTAGAAGGCCAGCACTCTAGCCACTAGACCAAGCCCGAGGGCCCGAGCCCTACTTATAAATTTCATTTCATCTCCTTAAGTGGTGTTGCTGAAGTTGGTTTATTAAAGAGAAAGAAAACGCTATATTTTCAGCAATTTTTTTTTAATTCGTTAGCAAGGCAATATTTCCAAATATTTCGGAGACCTATCGGCACTCCTTCTTCAGTCAGGGCCGGCGCAAGCTATTCTGCCGCCCTAGGCAAGATATTTTTTTTGCGCCCCCCCCCCCCAAAAAAAAAAACTTTAAAAATTTAATTTGCCGCCCCCTCCTTAAAATTTTCCCTGATCTCAAAAATTTTTCTGCAAAAAATTTTTTTTTTTTTTTTTCGCGGAACCAAAATTTTTTCCTGTGTGCCGCCTGCGGAACATTTTCTCTTGCGCGGAACCAAAATTTTTTCCCGTCCGAAAAAATTTTGTACCTTTTTTTTTAGAGACACAAAATTTTTGCCGCCCGCGGAACCAAAATTTTTTCCCGTGTGCCGCATGCGGAACATTTTCTCTTGCGCGAAACCAAATTTTTTTTTTGCCGCCCGCGGAAACAAAATTTTTTTCGGGTGCCGCTTGCGGAACCAAAATTTTTTTTTATTTTTCCATTTTTGCCGCCCTCTCCAGGTTGCCGCCCTAGGCGGCCGCCTAGTTGGCCTAGTGGACGCGCCGCCCCTGTCTTCAGTGAATTTCACCTCATTCATCACATACGGCCCTTACAATCAAAACGCTTCGGAGCGACCATGTTTTAAGATCAGCAATTTTTTTTTTTTTTTTTTTTTTTTTTTTTTTTTTTTTTTTAAACATTCACACTTTTTTCTCATTACACTCACATGCACCCACACATTCATAAGTCTTTTCGGCAACTTAGGCCATTTAAGACTTTGACGATAACCGTTATGAATATATATTATTTGGGGTCCAGGCATTCTTATTTAAACCATTTGGTATCCAAATGCCTTAAATAAAATCATCGGACTGCCTGGGGTCCGAACCCGCGACGTTCGGTAATACGAGGTTAGCACTCTAACCCCTACACCAAGTCCCGAGGGCAAGATCAGCAATTATTAATCATTTGAAGAAGGGCCGATAGGTCTCCAAAATATTTGGAAATATTGCCTTGCTAACTAATAAAAAATTGCTGAAAATATAGCGTTTTCTTTTTCATTTCATCTTCTAATATATCGACGGAAACTATACCGGGTGGGCCAATAGTGCGTGGACGGAAGATTGTGGCCTTATTAACGGACATTTTTAAAATTTGTTGATCGCACATAATGTGGGGCCTTTAGGGCTACAAATTAAAAATATTTTTGTTCCAATTGCACCTCATATACAGGGTGGTCCATATCAAAGTTATGTTTTTTTAAATGGAACGCCCTGTATATTATTGCATATTTGGATTCTACGGCCAATTTTAGTATGACTTTATGTCATGCAATGTATTCCAAACCAAACCGTTTAGCCGCAAATCGGGCTTTAGTGAAAAAACTGATGTCTGGAAAAAATTTAATATCTCGCGAACCATAAGACTTAGGGGACTGTTCTTTTGTGATGTTACTAACCAGGAAATGTACTAATATAGGCCAGATGGGGAACCCGGAATTATTCTTATGTTGGGAGATATGGCCATGCCAATTTGGAAAATTTCAATCATGGATAACTTCCTTATTTCAAATGGAACATGCTACTTTTTATTATGCCATGGGACGTGAAATTTAATTATCTTTCAGATGATATAAGGTTCTCTATATCTATCTTTGGTAGTTTTCTTTTTATTCCAAAATATCTGATATCGAAAAAAAAAAATTTTTATTATAGACAAAATAATTGAAAAAAAAATCCAAACGCAAAACAAAATTGTAATAAATGGAAAAAATATGCTAAATATTCGAAAATGTCTTTTAATTTCCTTTAAAATCATTTATTTGAACTTCTCGAAAAAGAAATGAGGGTTATGTTCAGGTTAGGAGGTGCGCCATCTTGTTGGCAAATCATAACCCGAATTCAGTGGCGTACCGAGGGGGGGCGAGGGGGGCGGTCCGCCCCAGGCCCCGAGCCGGCATAGGCCCCCATATATTTATAAAAAAAAAATTTAATGAAAATTTCCCTTTGAGAGGCCCCGGGGCCCTCAGGGCTCAAGTAAAAATGGGAAAATTTAGATGAAAAAAAGAAAATTTAATGAAAATTTCTCTTTGAGAGGCCCCGGGGCCCTTAGGGCTCAAGTAAAAATGGAAAAATTTAGATAAAAAAAACAAAATTTAATGAAAATTTCTCTTTGAGAGGCCCCGGGGCCCTTAGGGCTCAAGTAAAAATGGAAAAATTTAGATAAAAAAAACAAAATTTAATGAAAATTTCCCTTTGAGAGGCCCCGGGGCCTTCAGGGCTCAAGTAAAAACAAAATTTAATGAAAATTTCCCTTTGAGAGGCCCCGGGGCCCTCAGGGCTCAAGTAAAAATGGAAAAATTTAGATAAAAAAAAGAAAATTTAATGAAAATTTCCCTTTGAGAGGCCCCGGGGCCCTTAGGGCTCAAGTAAAAATGGAAAAATTTAGATAAAAAAAACAAAATTTAATGAAAATTTCTCTTTGAGAGGCCCCGGGGCCCTTAGGGCTCAAGTAAAAATGGGAAAATTTAGATGAAAAAAAGAAAATTTAATGAAAATTTCCCTTTGAGAGGCCCCGGGGCCCTTAGGGCTCAAGTAAAAATGGAAAAATTTAGATAAAAAAAACAAAATTTAATGAAAATTTCTCTTTGAGAGGCCCCGGGGCCCTTAGGGCTCAAGTAAAAATGGGAAAATTTAGATGAAAAAAAGAAAATTTAATGAAAATTTCCCTTTGAGAGGCCCCGGGGCCCTTAGGGCTCAAGTAAAAATGGAAAAATTTAGATAAAAAAAACAAAATTTAATGAAAATTTCTCTTTGAGAGGCCCCGGGGCCCTTAGGGCTCAAGTAAAAATGGAAAAATTTAGATAAAAAAAACAAAATTTAATAAAAATTTCCCTTTGAGAGGCCCCGGGGCCTTCAGGGCTCAAGTAAAAACAAAATTTAATGAAAATTTCCCTTTGAGAGGCCCCGGGGCCCTCAGGGCTCAAGTAAAAATGGAAAAATTTAGATGAAAAAAAGAAAATTTAATGAAAATTTCCCTTTGAGAGGCCCCGGGGCCCTCAGGGCTCAAGTAAAAATGGAAAAATTTAGATGAAAAAAAGAAAATTTAATGAAAATTTCTCTTTGAGAGGCCCCGGGGCCCTCAGGGCTCAAGTAAAAATGGAAAAATTTAGATGAAAAAAAGAAAATTTAATGAAAATTTCCCTTTGAGAGGCCCCGGGGCCCTTAGGGCTCAAGTAAAAATGGAAAAATTTAGATAAAAAAAACAAAATTTAATGAAAATTTCTCTTTGAGAGGCCCCGGGGCCCTTAGGGCTCAAGTAAAAATGGAAAAATTTAGATAAAAAAAACAAAATTTAATAAAAATTTCCCTTTGAGAGGCCCCGGGGCCTTCAGGGCTCAAGTAAAAACAAAATTTAATGAAAATTTCCCTTTGAGAGGCCCCGGGGCCCTCAGGGCTCAAGTAAAAATGGAAAAATTTAGATAAAAAAAAGAAAATTTAATGAAAATTTCCCTTTGAGAGGCCCCGGGGCCCTCAAGGCTCAAGTAAAAACAAAATTTAATGAAAATTTCTCTTTGAGAGGCCCCGGGGCCCTTGGGGTTCAGGGATATACGGTATTTTAAAAATATTTTTGTGTATGGAGGAGAAGGATATTTAAAGATGAGCAGCCCCCCCAAAAAAAAAATTCAATATAAGGCCCCCGCTTCTAGTGCCGCCCCAGGCCCCCAACAGCCTCGGTACGCCTCTGCCCGAATTTGAGCATGCGGGACTTATTTGAGGAGTTCAAATAAATGATTTTAAGGGAAATTTAAATACATTTTTGAATATTTAGCAAATTTTTTCCATTTATTACAATTTTGTTTTGCGTTTGGATTTTGTCTATAATAAAAATTTTTTTTTTCGTTATCTGATATTTTTTTTTTTTTTTTTTTTTTTTTTTTTTTTAAAAACATTCACACTTTTTTCTCATTCACACTCACATTCACACACACATTCATACAGTCTTTTCGGCAACTTAGGCCATATAAGACTTTGACGATAACCGTTGTAATTAATATATCAATTTGGGGTTCAGGCATTTCTATTTAAGCCATCTGGTATCCAAATGGCTTAAATAAAATCATCGGACTGCCTGGGTCCGAACCCGCGACGCACAGTGGGCTGAAATCGAAAAAAAGCGGCCATAATTATCTTTTTTTGGGCGGATTTTTACAAAATTAAAACTATACATACATAATCATATGTTCTTCTATACCCTTCAATATTTTCATATTTTACCAAAAGGGGTTGAAATTACCCCTTGACAAAGTTGAAAAAAAATTATGATGTGTGAAATATAAAGAAAAACATATGTCAAAAAATCAAAAAAAATATGCGTTTTACAAAAATGACATTTATTTTTACAAAAAACATACATGGGGTGAACTACCCCTTACTGAAGGGAGCAAAAAAAATTTTTTTTTTGATAATTACAAGCAATACGTCTTTATATACATTTTAATGGATGCTGATTCCAAAGATGTCATCTATTTTTACTAAAAACATACATGGGGTGAACTACCCCTTACTCAAGGTGTTAAAAAAATTTTGCTTTGATAATTACAAGCAATATGTCTTTATATACATTTTAAAGGTCACTCGTTACGAAAATGTCATTTATTTTTACAAAATATATAGATGGGGTGAACTACCCCTTACTGAAGGAAGCAAAAAATATTTTTTTTTTTTTGGTAATTACAAGCAATATGTCTTTATATACATTTTAATGGATACTGATTCCAAAGATGTCATCTATTTAAAAAAAAAACATGCATGGGGGGTGAACTACCCCTTACTCAAAGGGTCAAAATTTTTTTTTTTTTATATAAGCTTATATAAGCAATACGTCTTTATATACATTTTAATGGATTGCTGATTACAAAGATGACTATTTTCTCTTCCCTCAACATTGGGGGAGGGGGAGGGGGCTCGAGCCCCTTGGGCCCCTTGGAGTCGGCTTCTATGTCTCTGTCATTATACTTAAATAAAAATTATTTGCTAAAAAATAAATTACTATATTCTAGCCACTAACTTCTGTTTTATGTTCCTGTTTACCACTGTCTCTCGCTGATTGGCCAGAGACAGAGGAAGTGGAGTCAGTGAGGGAAATTTAAAACTTTAAAATTTTGCGCCGAAGGCGAGCAATTGCAAAATTTCCAAACAGTGAGCAAGAATAAATGTGATGCATTTGCTCGCTGAAGGCATGTAAGGGGGTCCAGGGGGGCTTTATCACTTGTATACAAAAATAATATAGTTATTTCAATAATATTAATAAGAATATGAACAAGAAAAAATGAAATTTTCAAATATTGAATATTCCCTTTTAATAGATTATTTTTTCAAAAGATTACAAAATTTGAGGCCCCCCTTCAAATTTTATGGTCATTCTAATAATAGCCTGATTTTATTTTGTCCGTCAGCCCTTTGTCACGTTTCAATATTATCTGTAAAGCAGAGAGAAGTTCATATGGTTTGACGGAAATCACTTGTTTTTCTGCCGATTTAATTATAAAAAAATTAATAAAAATTTTTCGGGCAAAATCGGGCAAAAAGTTTCGATGCAATTATGTTCTACATGTATTCTAGTTTCAGAATCTATTGAGTTTGTTAGAAGGCAAGAGGATGCCCATATACTTTTTTGAAATTGAAAAAAATTTATATTGCTTTTTTTTTACTTACAAAAAAAATTTATTTAAAAATAAATAACTGTAATACAAGAAAAACAAAAATATATTCAGAAAGAAGATTAATTTATCTATGATTCAAAAAAAAATTCATTAAAATTGGATTAATATTAATACATGAAAAAAATTCCTGAATATCGACTTAAAACGCAAAGAAAAGTTAGTAAGTTTTCTTGCCCACTTTGGCGCTCTATAACTCGGGTTTGGGTTGGGTAAAAAAAAAATGAATTATTGTCCTGAGGTCCACATATAGTCTATTATTGGTGTGCAAAACGTTGTTTTTATATTTTGAAGTTCATTTTTTCGAATTATGGCCGCTTTTTTCCTATTTCAGCCCACTGTGCGACGTTTGGTATAGGAGGTAGGCACGCTACTTACTACGCCAAACCCGGGGGCTATCTGATATTTTGGAATAAAAAGAAAACTACCAAAGATAGATATAGACAACCTTATATCATCTGAAAGATAATTAAATTTCACGTCCCATGGCATAAAAAAAAAGTAGCATGTTCCATTTGAAAAAATGAAGTTATTCATGATTGAAATTTTCCAAATTAGAATGGCCATTTCTCCCAACATAAGAATAATTCCGGGTTCCCCATCTGGCCCACATTAGTAGATTTCATGATTAGTAAGATCACAAAAGAACAGCCCCCTAGGTATTATGATTCGCGAGATATTCAATTTTTTCCAGACAGCAGTTTTTTCACTAAAGCCCGATTTGCGGCTAAACGGTTTGGTTTGGAATACATTGCATGACATAAACTCATACTAAAATTGGCCGTAGAATCCAAATATGCAATAATATACAGGGCGTTCCATTTAAAAAAACATAACTTTGATATGGACCACCCTGTATATGAGGTGCAATTGGAACAAAAATATTTTTAATTTGTAGCCCTAAAGGCCCCACATTATGTGCGATCAACAAATTTTAAAAATGTCCGTTAATAAGGCCACAATCTTCCGTCCACGCACTATTGGCCCACCCGGTATATACGTATATCGACACAAAAATTCTGGTGGGACAGTCACACCAGATTTTTAAAAATATTTTATTTTTGGAACTTTCCGGATTTTCGGCAAGTTTGTTTTAGGCGAGATTTTGCTTTCCGCGAGTTATACCGCCCCCATAATAATTTTGTATATTTTACATATAAATATATGGTTTTCGAATGGGGGGGGCGCTAAAAAGGTATTGTGCCCCGGGCGCGAGTTAAGCTCACTACGCCACTGCCAACGTTTCGGTCGCATGAAAGAAAAAAAAACTAGCTGCGTTGCTCATTGGAGAATTCCTGAACCTCAAATTTTAAAATTGTCATTTCTCTTTTATTTAATAATACAAATAATCTACAGCAGGGCCGGATCTAGAGGGGGGGAGGAGTGGGTGCATGTGCCCCGGGCGGCAGATATCAGGGGGCGGCAAATTAAATTTTGCCCCTCCTAAAAAATTTTCTAGTTCCGGCCCTGATCTACAGTATGTTAAGAAGTAATGTGTTAAACCTTTCGGACTAACTTTAGCCAAAAAGTTCAGTGACCAACCAACTATTATGCTATCATATATACAAAGCAGTCGTCTTCCCACGATTTTGTTAAGAGGTGACAAAATTTTTGCTGTAGGAGGGGAGCTTAATGGGGGTAAATAATAATGTTATATTTTAGTTCTGTATTCAAATTAGCATTAATAAAGTACTTTTGTATTGCTTAAAATCATAATATTAATAATTTTTCTGTCCAAAGAGGGTGGGGGAAGAGGAGGACACCATATTTCTCTCTATATATTTCTTTATTTATAATTTTTTGGGAATTTAGGAAAGGATGGTGGGAGGTTTGGGCCCCAAATCCTCCCCGAACTACTGATATTGTATACTTCAGTTATAGACTAAAATATCTAGTTATCGATTAGCCGATTAATTAAGCTTATAATTTTGAGTTGAAAACAACTCGAGTTCAAATCCACCTGACAGCAAAAAATTATTCAACTCCTACTAAGGAAGGAAACGGGAACCCGCCTCAGTATTATTCCCATGATAGTTCTCAGAGTAACCACAACGTGTCAAGTCTGAGACTATTGACCGAAGAGAATGATAATATTTCAGGTTTTAAATTTACTTTTGAAATATTGAAAAGAAATTTACCACACCCTACCTTAAGAAAAAGTCCTTTGTCCACTCTATATTATCTATTTTCAAAATTTCACAAAAACCTTGCAAACAATTGAATTCATAAATTAAATCACCAAATTATTACTAATTGAATTTTTTTTATATAAAATTTATTTTATTTTTATTTTTTTTTTGTATCAGTTCACTCAGGAGAAAATTCGTTTTTCTATCGAATTGAGATTCCCCGAGGAAATTAAAAGAAATCTATTATTGCTTTCTGTCTCATGGAATTAATAAATAATTGATTGATTTTTGGACATATTAATAATTCTTTTGCTTTAATATATAATAATCTAATATTTAGTAATTTGGCTAAACATACCTTTTTGACCTCTATTTTTGAATCAATGAATTTCTTAAAAACTTCGATTGATCCAATTTCTATCCGTTATACAAAAATATATAGGGTAAGAAAAGTAATAAATAATTTTACTAAAAATCATGAGGATAGTTAGTAGAGTAAATTACTAGAGTTGGTATTGGAGATGAATTGAGAAATATATATAAGCAGGGCATGGGCGTACACAGCGAGGGGCAGAGGGGGCAGCTGCCCCCTCTAGAAGCAAGAAAAAAAAAATTAAATGCTTATAAAGTGATGAAACGAAACAAAATTAGGTAGGGCGATCGCGACGGGGACTCGTTAGGACTCAAGGGTTTTTATGCCTTTAATTCGAAGGCTTTTCTCCTCTATATAATAAAAAAAAAGCTATGTCACAATCTGGAAGGCCATGATCTGCCCCCCCCTCTAGATTTGATCCTGGGTACGCCCTTGAAGCAGGGGGAGACAAATGAAATACTGAAAACAAATTGTGGCTGTTTATTTGACATCTTTGAGGAATATTTATAATGTTCAGGACATCTGACAGAATAATAACTCAAACTTGTCGCACAGCAAACAACTTTCTTTTACCCTGGGTTATAGTGTTTGTCACACCAGATTTTTTTCTTTTTTATTTTATTTTAACACGTTGACTGCCACGACCATTCTCAGAATTCCGGTCTAAAAAGCCAATTGCATTTAATCATTTTATATTATTAAAGACTATAATTATATTACATAGTAATCATCAAAAAGCATAGAAAATGTATTTTTTTTAAAAAATAGGCCTACGAATTATCTCGTAGTTGGCTTATGTAACAGAAATCTCTTCGCGGAAGCCAACTACGAGTTAATTCGTACACAGACAAGTTTAGACTTGTCGCTTCGCTAAGGCTGAATCAGATATATGCGTTCATAATTCGAGATTACAATAAAGGAATGCCTGGAATTGACCGATCAGATCAAATGCTGTCGTACTACACATCTCTAAGAAAGACTATTAGATGGCCTAAAAAGGTTTCACTACATATTATAGAGATATATATACACAATGCGCACAAAATTTTTCAAAAAGTAACTTCTTCTAAAATAAAACTGATAAAGTTTAGAGAAGAATTCGTCGTCGCGTTGATTGGAGAAAAGATTCAACCAGTTTCGAAAAAGATGAGATTGCAAGAGCTTCATTATTTAGAGAGTCTGCCATCTACCGAAAAAAAACAACGTCCGACAAAGCCATGTCGTATATGTACTCAAGCAAAAAAACGCCGAGAAACGCGTTATTTTTGTCCGGCCTGTGAAGAGAAGCCAGCCCTTTGTGTGGAAGATTGTTTTAAAAAGTATCACAAACAATAAAAATATTCTTTTACTTCTTGATTTTGAATAAATTTTTTATAATTATATTTTCTGTTTATTTATTAATAAAATTTCTGTTCATGTCGCCAACATTGATTTTTTGTTCTCTTCCCAGAAGCCATCTATCCATATTAGCACTGATATGCTACGAGTTTAAGCGTAGCTACGCGACAATGGCAAGTAAACACAGTACGAGATAACTCGTAGTCGGCGTCCTAGCAAAGAACGGAATATACGAGTTATCTCGTAGTTGGCAGTCAACGTGTTAATTAAAATATTTTTTAAAATTTAGGTATTTATGGGGCATTCCGCGGCAAATCGAACGGTTTGAAAAATTTTAATTTTTTATTTCCTCCATTTTTTTTGATATTTTTATAGTACTTCTTAAAAAACCCCTACTGGTAAATTTTGAGATTTTTTTGATAATCGATTCAAATTTTGAAAAAAAACTTCTATTTTTTTGGTTTTTTGCTCATAACTCCTACAAAAATGGACCAATTTCCAACTTTTTATTTTTTTAATGCTTTTTTGAAAATTTTGTATTTTTTTGTGTAGTTTTCAAGAAAAAAAAAAACAATTAATTTTTTTTGAATAATTTTTCTGTGTCATTTTCAAAATTCAAAATTTTAGTCATATTCTATAAATCATGCATACTTCGATTTTCCTAAGAATTTTTTGTAATAAACAACTATTCATTCCACAACTTTTCAGATCTTTCCGGTCGTGGGGTCTCTATGCCTACTATTTTTTTTCGATTTTTGAAAATTTGAAAAATTATTTTTCCCTTTATTCATTTTTTAAAAATAGTAGAAAACTCACTGCCTGAAAAGTTATTAATGAATAGTAAGTAGCTTGTTACCACAAATTTTCAGAAAATGACTAAAATTTTGAAATTTGAAAATGACACAGAAAAAATTATTCAAAAAATTAATTGTTTTTTTCTTAAAAAAACCAAAAATAGAGGAGTTTTTTCAAAAATTGAACCGATGACCAAAAAATCTCAAGCTTTGCTCTAAAAGACAGACAAGTAACCAAAAAGTTTTTTTTTGCGTGTGTCTCTTCGTACCTAGTCTTCTTATAGACTCTTCTTATAGATTTCTTTCTACTTGTTTATGTTCGACCTGACCATCTGCTCTCTTCCCGCCACCATAAAAGAAGGAAAATTTTAAAGGCTGACCCATTGAACAGGTAGCTCCATTTTCAGATAACAAAAGGCTCTTTTTGCCTCCCTGGCCAAATATCTTTTTACATACACAAAACATTTAATATTTAAGAGGCATCTCTAATCGTCAAATCATTCGAATTAAGAAAAGCAAAATTATTCGTTTCTTTTTTACTTAATCATTATTATTTCATTTGAATATTATATATTTAATTATTGTTCTGAACTTAGACGCTTTTGAAGTTGGGGACTCTAATACAACTGTCTTACCTCCTTTCCTGTGGCTCTTTTTACGTTCTCTTTTGTTTAAAATTCATAAATCAATTATTTTGACGTGACAACGTCTTACAATGCATGTTTATATAGTAGCCAGGTAGGGAGCAAGGGCGGATACAGGAGGGGGGGGGGGTAATTACCCCTCCCCCTCCCGAGATTTGAAAAAAAAATACTTTTTTTTCGAAAAAATAATTATTTTTAATGGAAGGTGAAGAAAAATAGACTTTATTCGGCCCAAAATATTTTATTTCCTATGTCAACGTTTCGGGGACTATACGTCACCCATCCTCAGGACCTTAAATACAATACAACAAAAATAATAATAAAAAATTTTTTTTATTTTGTTTAAGTTTGTCTATATTTGTAAAGTTTTTTTTTTTTGTTGTTGTATTGTATTTAAGGTCCTGAGGATGGGTGACGTATAGTCCCCGAAACGTTGACATAGGAAATAAAATATTTTGGGCCGAATAAAGTCTATTTTTCTTCACCTTCCTGTAAATTAGACGGCCTTCCTCCATACGATTATATTATTTTTAATGTAAAATTTTAAAAATTAATACTTAAAAATTTGATTTGTATTTATATTCTGGCAAACAAGTACAGAATGCGCCTTTAAATTACCGAAATTAAGAAAAAATTGTGTGCTGTGCGACGAGTCACACTAGATTACCCCCCCCTACGAGAAACACCTCTGGATCCGCCCTTGGTAGGGAGGCATGCACGAAAAAGTTTAGCGACTTGAATAACTCCTCTGTTTTAAGAGGTATAATTACGTTGAATATACGGTTAGAAAGAATGATTCTTCATCTAAAGATTTTACCATTTATTTTTTTGCAATCATTTCATTTTACCCCGCGGTGGTAAATTCTAATTTGAAAGTTTAAACCCCTGTAGATTCTGAACGGATAATCAGATCAGACTAAATGTGTTGCCCTTAATGGATAAAAGTTTGGCCACACCTATCGTATATTGTTACTATGAAAATAATACTTTCTCTCAATTTATTTCATATAGAGGTAAGAGAAAGTAAAATTATTTTGAAGTCAGGTAAAAGACGTCACGTTAAAAGGCCACCGGCTGTGTAGAAGACACAGCCAACACCAAATTTTTACAGATAATTGGAGTTACATTTTAAAATTAATGACAATTCCTAATTTTTTAGATGCTCTTTAAAATGTATATTCTCTTTTTGCCCTTGAATTCTTAGAAGCATACTTTACTTTTATACTTCATAGGAAAGGTAGGAGAAATGGTTGCCATGGTATCAAAATATAAATATTTTTCCATGTTTATAAATTTTACATCTTGAATTTTAATATATCGGCGGAAACTAAATATATGTCGAAACGAAAAATCTGGTGTGACAAGCACAGATCACAACTTCTCTCTTACCTTTGTGCGAACAGCACACCAGATTTTTAAGTTATAATTTATTTATATTTTATATCAATTTTTGATAATAATACTATGAAACTTTATCTTTTTACCTTTAAATTTTAAGAAAATTATTTCAACTTATAAAAGTTCTTTCTTGATGAATTTCGTGAGGAACTGTGAGTTCCCGGATAAAAATTAAAAAAATTAAGTTATTGCCGACTTTTCATCCTCAATCGCGTACTTCTTCAAAGATAAAAAATTTCAATTTATATACTATAGTAAAATTATTCTATATTTTGTGTCACATTATTTTGTTTTTAATTAATATCTGAGAGAAAAAGAACGTGTCTTCATACATGTATCTTCTCATGTTAAACTTAGTTTTGGTGAGATCATCTAAAAATTTGCTGAATCACAAATATCCCAAAGAGATGAATGAGAAGAGAGCTTTAAGATTTTTATTTGCTGTTTACATATTATAATATTATTCTTATTAATGAAATTTGCATATATTTTTATTTATATAACACCTGGAGGGTGATAAAGTCTACTAATCGGAGAGAAGTCGTTAAACTAACGGACGGACAGACAAAGCATACTTACTATTACTTGTTATATAGCGCTATTCTATTTGGAAAATGCGCTAAAAAGATGCTCTAGTCTGTTCTTCTTAGTATAATCATGGGCGTAACTAGGAATTTGGCTGGGGGGGGGGCACTGGACCAGCCATCCTCCGGGATGCCTGGAAAGCCTCATATTGTCTCAATTTTTCTTGGGGCGGGAAGCTTTCTGGGGAGGGGGGTGGTTAAGCCCACGAATATAATACTTTTTGTTTATTCTTCTCATTTGAATAAATTTTAGATTGGACACGAATAACCTAATGGATGAATTTAAAATACTTTTAACCGAAAAATAGCCTGCCCCTTCAGACAACATCTCGTTTGTTATTTAAAATAATATTTTTCCTCCCGTTTCTGAGATTGTAAATAAAAATTAAAAAAATAAAAAAATTTTCTAAATGGGTTATGGAGAAAATACACCAGCAGTTGCTTTCCACATTAAAATAATTTATTTAGCTAAATATTAAGAGTAAAAAACTGCTAAGTCCAGGGGCGTATATAGAAATTTTTTCGGGGGGGGGGCCTGAATTCAAAAATTTTTCTGCGGCAATTTTTTTTTAAAACTTCAAAGATTTTTTGGCGAAAATAATTATTAATAAATTTAAAGAAACAAAATCTTGCCGCCCTGCAAAAATTTTTTCGTTATTTTACCTTTTTTTTAGAGACACGAAATTTTTGCCGCCTTCGAAAATTTTTTTTCGCGGAACCTAAGTTTTCCGTCCCGCGAAAAATTTTTTCCCCCGCCTGTGAAAATTAGACACGAAATCTTTGCTGACGTGAAAATTTTTTTGCCGTAAATTATACGGAAGCGCCCCGATGAGACGCATCCTGTGCTTACACGTAGAGCCGGCCCTGGATAAATAGACTGTTGTTGGTTACGACAAAAATTTAAATTTAATTTAATTAAAATTTAATATTTTTATTTTTTTAATTTATTTATTAAGAATAGCGGGAGGGTTATCACCTCGATTGCCCAAAAAACTCAACCCGAAAAAATTTTATTTAGCTACACCAGGGCCGTGCCTAGGTTATTTAGCGCCCGGGGCAAGTTAGTTCTTTAGCGCCCTTTGTATATATTTTTTACATTGTCACAATAATGTTTCCAGCCCGGAAAAATGTTTTACCTTTTTTTTAGAGACGCTAATTTTTTTTTTTTCCGCCCCCAGGACCGAAATTTTTCCGGTTTGGCGTCCCCGGAACCAAAATTTTTTTCATCTGCACTTGCGCCCCTTCAAAATTTGCGCCCTGGGCGAAGGCCCCGGTCGCCCCCCCCCCCCCCCCTAAGCACGGCCCTGAGCTACACTTTTAAATTTTCGCACTATTAACTAATTACATATTTCATTTATTAGTTAGTGGACTCTATTATGTTGCTTTTCCAGTGGCCTCTTTTCAACTTTTTCCCTTTTTCTTGGGGGGGGGGGGGGGCAAACTTTTTTTTTCTTAAAATATCCTTACAAATAGGTACTCAAATTTGGCCAAAAGATATTTAATTTAATTAATTGTTTAATTTTGTACAGTTTATATACTCGTAAATATATTTTTAAATATTTTATTTAAGAATAATATAAAATTTCCCAAATGACACCACTGTGCTTTTCTCAGAAAAAGCCTAGGCCCCCATAGGCGGGCTGAGCGCCTAGCCAATAAGCCCCTCGACCCCCAACTAGTCTTTGAATATTTCTTCTTATTCCATGCCATTCTTCTCTCATTGCCCTTCATTGTGATAGAACAGCAAAATTTTTTTGTGTTTCCAAAGCCAAATTTTTAGTTTGTTAATTTTTTTTTTAAATTAAGGTCTGTTTCGGTATCGAAGGCCATTTAGACGCCGCACAGTGGTTCCAAATCCCGAAAACGTGGTCAAAAGTCGAAAACGTTATTTAATCTCTCTGAAATTCAGTACACAAGGGTTTTTGAGGTCGCTGATTTAGAATTTGATATTATTTTTTCAGAAAAAAAAAAATATGGCGGAACCAATATGGGGAACTAAAAAAAAAATAATCCGATTTCAATCAAAATTGGCATTGTCGGGTTCTCGAGGTCGCCGATTTCGTATTTTAAATTAATTAATAACAAAATAATTTTTCTTTTTTTTTATTAGCCTTTTTCTGCATCTTAGGCCATGTTGACCCTAAATGATACATATTGTTTAATACGACACATTTGTGGGGGTCCAGACACATTTATTTATGTCAAAATAATTTAATTTCAATATTTTTAAAACGGATTACATATAACATTAGTTTAAATAAGATTAATATGCTTCATCAGATGAATATTCAAATTCCAAAAAAAATTAAATAAAAAAAAATTGTGCAGGTGCGGGCAGCTAATTTTTTTAAATTATTAATGAAGAAGGATCCAAAAAGACAGGAAAAGTTGTTTGAGAGTGGGATGTCGTGGGACTTTTTACTTTTTGACTTTTGAATTTTTGCGACATCTGAAATGGAAAAAAACATAATAGGTTATTTGAAATGCTCCTATAATTTAACTATCATATTTTATTGCATTTTCTTCGCATTGTTGAAATGTACTTGCTATCGGTCGTTGATTCCATTTGACGAAATTGAAATAACCAAGAAAACAAGGAAATGGAGAGCGATTGAAAATGATGCTTATTTGCGTTCGGTGCGAGCTGCCGATTGTTGTCAAAAACGCTCAGATTCAAATAGATTTTGAGAGCCAGATAAGTGCATATGACTCTCAAAAACGGTCGTTCCTAGCCGTAAATATATTAATAAAACTATTTAGGGGCTTAAAAGTCTCCGAATTTAATCTTTATTTTTGGACTTTTGGCCACGTTTTCGGGATTTGGAACCACTGTGCGCCGTTTCTATTTATTTCAATTGGATTGGTAGCCAATCCAATTAAAATGTGGATGCGAACCCGCAATCCCGGTATTGCAATGGGATTGTTTTTATTTTTCAAATTTAGAATTTTCTTTGCGCTACCCCTAAATTTGGTAGCATTGCATAAAAAAAATCTGTCTAAAATTTCAGGATAAAGGAAAATGGTGCCCCAAATTAAAGTCGCTTCGATGGTTTTTCGTAAATTATTTATGGCCCACTAACCTGAGGATAATCTACAGAGGTCACTCTTTGATTAACTTTTTGTTGTGAAAAAATACTTTTTGAGAGAAGAAATTAAGAAAAAACCGCAAAAATTTTAGAAGGGACAGTTTTTTTTTGTTTTAATTTATATCATCATTTTTATCATTCAACTAACTGCGGATCTAATAATTAATAAAGAAAAATCTATACGATGAATATATTTATTCCCGAAGTTAGGAGAGTAAAAAAAAGCTTGGAGGAAAATGAAAATTTTTATAATTTCCTCTCTTTTTAATGATTCATTAATATAATTGCAAAATAAAAAAGTTTGCAATAATTTATTTCTTTTAATCACTTCAATTTTTTTTAAATATTCAAATTAATAATTAATTTTATTATTCCACTCCCTGTTTTTCGTTTAACAAAATGGGTGAACTATAGAATAAGCTTCCGATAGTGGAGAGGGAATAGGGAGCTCACGTTATCTGACTCCAATTCTGAAGTTCAACCATATTGACTTAAAAAAAAAAAAAAATATTAGATGTTTAATAGAATTTTATATAAATTTTTTTTTTTTAATTCATTAAATAATTTTAAGAAAGGAGAAGTATTATTATTTTAACTTCTTTTTTCAGATCAAGTTTTGATGAATTCTGCGACACTTCTCTGGCTTGAGTGCCTCGTCTCTTTTTCTCATCTTTGCCTGCTCGCCTTCCTTGACAACTCGTGCCATTCAACATCGAATTTTTTTATATTTCATCTCAATTATTTGCACTTTTTAAGGTGAGTGATTCATTTATATTTATTTAATTTGTTTAGAATTAATATTTTCAATGAATTCATTATTTGAAATAATATTTTTAGGCTAAACTCGTGTGTAAACAGGTTTGCTTTGTCTATCAAGGATTCATTATTTTAACCAAATTTTTATTAATTATTCTTTTAAACTCTTCTTATTCAACTTATTTTTAATTTAATATTTATTAAATTATTTATTTTATTTGATCCATTCATTATTTTGTTCAACTCGGTCAAAATTTCTGAATTTAATTTTATTTTCATTGCAATTTTTTAAATTTTTAATTTTTTAAGATAATTAACAGCCCAAAAAGATTATATTACATATTATGATTATAATATAATATTAGTTTTTTAATGAATTCATTCTCATTCGTTTAAAAATCAAATAATTTATCACAATTTTATAACTTGCCATGGAATTATCTAGCTGTCAACTTGTTATTTGTTATTTAAATGCAGGCTTAGTATTTATTACTTATGATATATATAATATTTTCAGATTAATTTCAGATGTGATTTCCAAAGACTTGATAATCTGAAGGAGAAAAACAAAACATCATCAGAATATTCCAAAAATTCTGTAATGATGATTGATTTGTGTGAGGATGTAATGAAAAAATGAAAATGAATTCTAAAATCTCCTTTTATTTTAAGAAGAACAAAAAAGATGCGACCACAGCCAACAATAATTGTCGGGATTAGCACAGAATTTAAATAAAATTCAGGCAAGTGCCAATTATGTTTTTTTTTTCTTGAAATGAAAATCATCATATATATATATACATATATTAGTTAATTTTATTTGTTTAAAAATCAATTTAATTTATTCAGAATTTCCTAAATTTTCTCTACTTCTCTCAACAAATCAATTATTTAGATAGATATTTTAAATTTTTAAAAACCCCATTTAAGCACAATCTGTCAAATTACTACTTTATAGACTTCCCATAGAATTATTTAACTGTCTCTTTTATATTAGATAAATGCATGCATATTTCTAATATTTATATCTTTCATTTTAATTTCAGATTCAAAGATTTGATAACCTGAAGAAGAATAACACAACATCAAATTATGCCCAAAATTTTATAGTGTATATATATATAATTGATGTGTGTGTAATCAAAAAATGAAACTGAATCTTTTAAATTAAGAAGAACAAAACAGATGATGCATACAGCTGCCAACTGAATTTGTCTAGAAAATTTCAGAAATTTTTATTTAAATAAAATCAAGGTAAGTTCCAAATATTCAATCCTTTGAATGAAAATTTTCAATGAATTTTTTAATTTTTTTTTTTTATAAGAAACACTTACACTTTTTTTCTCATTCACACTCACAATCACACATGCATTCACAAAGTCTTTTCGGCAACTCAGGCCATATAAGACTTTTACGATATATTGATTAATATACATATTGGGGGTCCAAGCATTCTTATTTAGAATTTTTTTAATTAAAAAAATATAACAAATAAAATAATATAGCTAAACTTGTGATTCCACGTTTCCTTTATCGATCAAATTAACAAATCTCTTTTATTATTTTTTCTTTTTTATATATATAGTCGCTAGCCAGACAGAGACCAGTCAACACCTCGAACATCTCAGCAGTAAACAAATCAAAACAAATCACTTCGACTATCAACACGCAAGCCGACACCACACAATTCAACACATCTCAAAGGCAAACACAAGCCTCGGAAACGTGCAGCAATACATCGACTGGGGGAGTAGGCAGATTGAGGCCCCGAAGTCAACCTAAATTAAACAGAGATACGATCATACACACACACACCCAATCTAAATCTCAGGAACAAATCCAAGCCCCTAACACAACCACTATTCAAACCAATAACACATCGACTTGGGGAGGCAGATTGAGGCCCCGTAGTCAACCTAAACCGAACACAAACACAATTACTCACCCAACCTTCCTCCAGCTCTTAGAGACCAAACCACGCCTCTGAGCATCCTCCAAATGGACCTGGGGACCAGCAAGACTGCGACCCCGTAAACAAACATCCCCAACAATTCCCCCTAATCCCATACATATAATTTCAGATGTGATATTAAAAGATTTGATAACCTGAAGAAGAATAACACAACATCAAATTATGCCCAAAATGTTATAATCTTTATATATATAATTGATGTGTGTGTAATCAAAAAATGAAAATGAATCTTTTAAATTAAGAAGAACAAAACAGATGATACATACAGCTGCCAACTAAATTTGTCTAGAATATTATATTAGTTTTTATTACTTACGGTATATATAATATTTTCATATTAATTTCAGATGTGATTTCCAAAGACTGATAATCTGAAGGAGAAAAACAAAAACATCATCAGAATATTCCAAAAATTGTGTAATGTATAAATATAATTGATGTTTGTGAGGGTGTATTGAAAAAATGAAAATAAGAAAAACAAAAAACTTACCGAGAATGGCATTAGAAATTTAAA